>CANXYC012087482.1:0-43763 GCA_948193065.1 Aleurites moluccanus | reverse complement strand
GATATTTGTCCAATCACAAGACAAATGTGATGCTTTGTTTAGGGATTTGCTCAAGCATGGTTATCCTTGCCTTTCACTTCATGGGGCTAAGGATCAGACAGATCGTGAGTCTACCATTTCTGATTTCAAGAGCAATGTCTGTAATCTATTGATTGCCACAAGTGTTGCGGCCAGAGGTTTAGATGTGAAGGAGCTTGAACTGGTGATAAATTTTGATGTGCCAAACCACTATGAGGATTATGTTCACCGTGTTGGTCGAACAGGCCGAGCTGGTCGCAAGGGCTGTGCCATCACATTTATTTCTGAGGATGATGCAAGATATGCACCGGACCTTGTAAAAGCATTGGAACTCTCTGAGCAAGTTGTTCCAGAAGACCTTAAATCTCTTGCTGATGGTTTTATGGCAAAAGTGAATCAAGGGCTTGAACAAGCCCATGGAACTGGTTATGGTGGAAGTGGTTTTAAATTCAATGAAGAGGAGGATGAAAAAAGGATAGCAGCAAAGAAAGCACAAGCAAAAGAATATGGCTTTGAGGAAGACAAGTCTGATTCTGAGGATGAAGATGATGGGGTTCGAAAGGCAGGAGGTGATATCTCACGGCAGGCTGCCTTTGCTCAGCAATTAGTTGCCATTGCGGCTGCCTCCAAAAGCAGTACATCTGCAATGCCAACTCCTATCTCAGCTGCTCAGTTGCTTCCTTCTGGCGGCTTACCTGTTTCTCTGCCCGGTGTCATAGGCCTCACAATTCCAGGTGCAGCTACAATTGTTCCTGGTGCTGGATTACCTGTTGTGGGTAATGATAACACTGCTAAGGCAATTGCGGCTGCCATCAACTTGCAGCATAATCTGGCTAAGATTCAAGCTGATGCAATGCCAGAACATTATGAAGCAGAGCTAGAGATTAATGATTTCCCCCAAAATGCTCGGTGGAAGGTTACCCACAAGGAAACATTGGGCCCAATTTCAGAATGGACTGGTGCTGCCATTACTACTAGGGGACAGTACTTTCCACCAGGCCGGATACCAGGACCAGGAGATCGCAAGCTTTACTTGTTCATCGAGGGCCCTAGTGAAACATCTGTTAAGAAAGCTAAAACAGAACTAAAACGTGTTTTGGAAGACATTACAAACCAGGCATTATCACTTCCTGGCGGAGCTCAACCAGGGAGATATTCAGTTATATAAGTGTAAGTTATATAACTTAGTTACAACTTTTATCACTATTTCTAGGTTGGATAAAATCTGAAGCTCTTGTAATTGTTCCTTGCCTTTACACATTTTTGGATTTTATAGTTGCTTAAAAAATTATATTTTATTATATGCTCTAGGAAAATTATGAAATGTCTCACTTCTTTCCTGAAATGCTGCCTCATAGATTGTGGTCTACCATTTGGCCTGCTTATTTTGTTCTTGGAGTATAACATGATATAAAACTTACCTAAAACTAGGATAGGTAAATTGTTTACTTGCAAACTGCAAAAGTGCAATCAGAAGATTGCCTATGTCTGATCCTCCTTAGAGCTAGTAATACCAGAGGCCTCTATGGGAGGGGGAGGGTGTGTGTGTGTGTGTCTCTGAGTGTGATATTTCCATCTTTTGCTCCTATATACTTTTATATGCTGTAGCTTCTCAAGTTAGCTGTATGGATGTTAAATTTGTTGTCAATTTCCATGTGTCTCTGCCCTTTTTAATTTCATTTTTCTTTTCCCTTTTTTTGGTTTATTCTTTTCCTATGGATCGAGGGATGATTTAAGCCTATGCCCGCATGTCCCAATATAGTTTCTGCTCATTGCCTTTGCTATCGTTGCTGTTGAAGAGACGGCGATCCGGTGCGACGCTTTTGCCATTCCCCCCCCATTGATTAACACTGGATGGTTTCAAAACTCTATTACTGGATTTCACATTTTTTGGATTTGTCTCATTTTCTGGATTTGTCTCATTTTATTCTTGTGGATTTGATACATGATTTATGTTTATGCAGTTCTGGCTGGAAAAGTTCCAGAAGATAGATCTCCCCTTCTAAAGTCTCTTGGGTTTGCACCTCAGACCATTGCTAAATTTAAGGAAGGTGGCAGCTACAAAGTCGCCACTCATTGGTTTCCCATCCCATAGGGATCTTTGAAATATATAATGGGCAGGCTAAATACCAGGTGGATGGTATTTTGTGGTCCTGCTCTTTATTACTGTTTGTTTCAGTTATTGTCCAGGCAATTGCCTCGTGTCTGAATGCAGTTCTCTTTGGTTGAGGTTGCTTTTGATTGTCTTCCATTTATTCTTTTTTTAAATCAGATTTACATTTATGGTATAAACTATCAATTATTATTTTTGGATCTGATCTTTGTTGTTGTTGGTGCATAATTATTATTCATACTCCTAAATCATATCAGGAACAAAAATTTACTTTTCTTTTATTATTATTATTATTATTTATTTATTTATATGCTCGGACGTTTGTATGAGAAAACCTGGTGAGTGGAGCTGTTGATCCTGCGAGGAGTTTAACGTGTGTTTTGCTTGTTGTTTATTCACAAGAGTACAGACACAGGTTTGGTTGGTGTTGACAAGTCACTTGGGGTTTGCAAGTTGTTTTGTGTTTTTTAGCTGGCCATTTGACGCTAACCTTGAAGAAAATAAGCAAATTTGAAATATGAATACAGCTAAAGCTTCAATTATAAAATTGAGAAAGTAGTATCCATTTTGATATTTTACTTATTTTGTACCATATGTAGACAAATAAAATTAAATTCATTCTAAAAAAAGAGCCCGTTTCCCCCCACCCCCAAAAAAGGGAAAAAATGACGTGTAGAGTCGATTCTTTAGTCAATTAATATCCATATGTTTTAAAAGGTTATTATAGTCGAGTTACAGCAAGGTTTTGAATGGTTCAATGAATGGTTCTAAACTTCTATTCCGTAAAGAGCTGACTCGCTAGTCCCTAATGGCAACTAGAAAGAAGACAACCAACTTTCATCACAGAGCAAAAAGCAATCATTTCTTCTATTTCTGTCTCTCTCTCTATATATATGCCAACTTACTTCTGTTGCATCCATCAATAGACAAATATACTTGAATTCCTCCATCAAAATGGAGAAGCTAAACCGAAATTATATACTTGTTACTGTTAATTTTCTCCTTCTTTGAATTCTAATCTGTAAGTAATCCTCTTTAATTTCTTCTTTTTCCAAGTATTGTACTCATATTAATGCATAGATATATACAAAATTTTGCATGATTCGAAGAAAGCCAATTGAGTTGGTTCATTCTATTATAGGATACAGTCATATGAAATGTGTTTAGGCGTGCTTTAAATTAATATGTTATTTTAGAGTAAGAAGGAATGCCTTTCCTGTTTTGCCTTTAAATTCTATGTTGGACCGCCTCCTCTGACCTCTCCTAATGTATTGTAAGCTTGCACTTGCTGGTTCTTCAAATTGTTCTTTTTTTTTTTTTAGTTTCCTTTCAAATTGGATATTTGCTAAGAAATTTCCATCAAGATGGGGCTTTTGGATCTCTTAATTGCCTCATCAATTCCAGTTTTGAAAGTTCTACTAATAACTGGACTCGGGACGTTTCTTGCTCTAGATCGTGTAGATATCTTGAAGGAAGATGCCAGGAAGCATGTTAATAATGTAATTGGTTGATGCTAATTTGATTTTCAAGTTTGCAGATTGAATTCAGTTTTTTACATTGTTACTGGCCACATTTTTTTGGCTTGTTTATGAACAGGTTGTATTTTATGTATTCAATCCAGCTCTTGTGGCTACCAATCTTGCCCAAACGATTACAGATGATAGCATAGTGAAGTTGTGAGTCTAAAAGCGGATTGATTTGCTATCTGTTTATTATTGATGTTTACTAAATATTCTAAAGAATTGGTTGAATTTGATAGATGGTTCATGCCAGTAAATATCCTCATCACATTTATTTTTGGTTCTATACTGGGCTGGGTTCTTGTTCAACTTACAAGGCCTCCTTCACACCTACGTGGCCTAATTGTGGGTTGCTGTGCTGCTGGTAAACTCAAATCCATACATTAATACAAATAGTTTCTGTAAATTTCAAATTTGATCAAGTATAATGTATATAGTTTCTTCTTGTTGAATTTGAGCAGGGAATTTGGGGAACATGTTCCTTATTATGATCCCAGCAGTTTGTAAAGAGAAAGGAAGCCCATTTGGAACTCCTGATGTCTGCCAGTCGTATGGATTGGCTTATGTTTCACTCTCAATGGCTGTATGTAATATTCATACACATTCTTTCATTATTATTATTTTTAATGGAAGGCTTATTATTTATTGTTGTTCAGATAGGAGCCGTTTATCTATGGACTTATGTGTACAATATCGTGAGAGCATCTGCTGCTGGGACTACAAAAAACCTCTGCGTAATCAAATCTTCAATAGAAACTTCTGCAACTGAAGTAGGGAGTTGCAAGGAACCGCTGCTTCCTTCCAAGGAATCTCCGCCTTTTGAAAACCATGTACATCAATATGCACTGCCTGTCACTAAATCAGATGGGCAACTTGAGGTTGTTCCCAGTATAACATTCACACTTATATTTGTCTTAGGGAAACCACCTTTTTCAAGTAAAGTTTAAAAATTTTATTTTCCCATGATAACTGTCATTTGGGGATTAAAGAATTGAACTTTCAAGCCTGTCACAGATGGTAGATTCAGGCTATCAGCAACTGCTAAGGACACTGCTTGGAAATATTAATTGGAAGACAGTATTTGCACCTTCCACAATAGGAGCGGTAAGACCACATCATATATAATTTTTTCTTGTTTCCAGATAATTTATGAGACTGATGAATTGAACATTGCCTAATTGCATACTTTTATCTCTGTACAGATTGCTGGATTCATGATCGGACTGATCCCATTCATCCGGAAGTTACTGATTGGTGGCGATGCTCCTCTTCATGTAATTCAGGACACTGCTTTCTTGCTGGGGTATGAAACGTAACCAAAAATTCCATTCATCCCTATCTAAACTTGATATGAATTTCGCAGCTCATCATAATTTCATTGTCTCTTTGGCTGCAGAGAAGCAGCCATCCCAACTCTCACCCTGATCCTAGGTGGGAACCTTCTGAAAGGTAATCAATGCCCTCTGTTTTACGTACAATTTGTCTGTGGATAAGAAATTGATGGGTACAATTTGATTGTCTCTCAGGATTGAAAGGGCCGGGGATGCAAAAGTCTATAATTTTCGGCATCATAGTTGCTCGTTATATCGTCCTGCCCCTGATTGGCATTGTCATTGTTAAAGGAGCTCTCCGTTTAGGTCTAATTCCTTCGGATCCTTTGTATCAATTTGTTCTTCTGCTTCAGTTTGCAGTTCCGCCTGCTATGAATATAGGTATTTATGCACAGCTGCAAACTAATTCAAAATCCTGTAATTTAATTTAACATTTTTCCGCATAATTTAATTTAATTATGCGATTTAAGATTTATAAGTTTTTTAAAAATATTGAAGTGGTTATAACCCTCCCATGACAATTGATGCTTTCTTTGTTGGTCAGGTGTCATCACTCAGTTGTTTGGGGCAGGTGAGACTGAATGTTCTGTAATCATGCTCTGGGCCTATGCTTTGGCTTCAATTTCACTTACTCTTTGGTCAACACTCTTCATGTGGCTAGTAGCTTAGATCTGATATACATTTATTTCTACTTGAAATAGGCAAACCACCAATTATATTGTGTAAACAGGAAAATAACAGTTAGATCTGTAAAACACTAATTCATTGAATGCCATAGTTGAAGAGAATGTGTATCTCCATCTATACTGGCGCTTTTGAATATCCATTAGTTTGTATTATTTGGTCATCGCATCCAATAATTTAAATATGCTTAATCAGAATGAGATGTGGAATTAAGAATCGGCAATTTCATTGAAATTAAATTGCAAGTAATCACCATCCTTCCTAAGACCACATAATATAACCGAAATATGCTCGAGGGAAGCAAATAGATTTTCAATACAGAATTTCCAATGCTAGTCCTGAAACAATTGCCAAAACAGCTTTTCTGCAGAGAAAAGCCTTGTTCAGACTATTGTCGTGTTTTTTCAGAGAATTGCCTTGTTCAAATCATCAAAGTAAGGATGCTCCATAGCTTTCTTTGCTGAAATACGCTTTGACGGTTCATACTGCAACATTTGCTGCAGGGCAATTAAATTGTAGGTCAGAATGGGCTTTTGATTAAGACATTTGGTAGTGAAATAATGATGTTATAATTTATAAAATCCTTCAGTCCATGCACTAAAGATAAATTTCAAGTCGTTCGACAACTTACTGCTAATAGGTCCAACCCATCCTTGTCCAAATTAGGAACAGCTGTTGACAGAGTCTGAGGACTCCACTGGGGATACTCATGCCAGTTGACCAGTTTGCTTACCCCTGGCCACATCACCTCATTTGGAGTACCTAACAACCTGCATCCAAGTATCGGAAAGAATAAAGAAAAGAACATGTGGATAGCAAGAAATAGATCTTACTATTACATGAAAGGGGCAGAAAAGGAACCTGAAAATATGCAGAAGCTGTTGCAATTCAGAATCTCCAGGGAAAAGTGCTTGTTTTGTGACCAGTTCAGCTAGGAGTTGGCAGAAAACACACCATTTAGCAACTAAACAGGCAGATGCATTGACTTAGTATAAAATAAAAAAACTTGAAAAGGAAATCACATCAGTACCAAATATACATCCCACAGACCACATGTCCACTGCAGTTGAGTAATGGGTAGCTCCCAAAAGGACTTCTGGAGCTCTGTACCACAAGGTCAATATCTGAAACAAGAATCACACCCAATTTACTCTAAAATTGCTGATGCAGTGGAAATGAGAATCATACATGAATAATAGAGATGCACTACCTCATGAGTATACTTCTTGATAGGAAGAGTAAATGCTCGAGCTAGTCCAAGATCTGCAATCTTAAGCATCATTGTCTTTCTGTCCATCAAGAGGTTGTGAGGTTTAAGGTCCCTAAGCGAAAAGCAAGTTGAAGAAAGGATTAATATAGCACCTATTTATTGCTTCTAAAAATATTCAGAAAGAATATGGCAAATCTCAGTTGAAAAAACAGAAGGTAAGTTATCTGAAAAAAAACCTGTGTAAGATTCCATGCCCATGGCAAAAAGCTACCCCCTTGCAGAGTTGGTACATCAAGCTCTGCAAAAAGATCATGCATATATTTTGTTAATGATCCAAAAACAAAGGTTTCTCAATCAATTACAAAAGTGGATCATCTACCTTAACAAATTTCACAGGAATATTCTCTCCAGTTTGGCGGAAAGTCCGAATAAATTTCTTGAGATCAGTGTCCATGTACTCAAAAACCAGATAGAGTACTGTTTTCCCTTCTTTGTTCTGGCCTTGTTTGACATCCATCAATCTATGAAATAAGAACAAAACTACAATACTTTTTATTTTCTATTTAAACAGAAATGGTGTGGGAGAAGAAATGAAAAGGGCACTTTTGCTATAAAATAAAACCTCATCCAACCAACAAATTCAGTTGAAGTGCTAGTATAATCCCCAAAACAATTACATACTAATATAGATATGGATGAAATCACTTGGCACGCCAATGAACGACTTCGAATCGGGAAAGAACCGATTGCTCGGTATTGGGAAAGCTCAAGGAAACAACCAAATTAAAGAAGCCTATTTCACAAAACGGCTAGCCCTAAAACAATATTGGAGAAGCAAGTAATTCACAAAAAATTTGCCCACTGGACATTTCAAATCCCTTGATTTCTGACTTTAGATATGAAGAGGATCCAAGGATGCCAAAATAAGCACGGGTTAAACCGTACGTTAACTTGAAAGTTGAAACCCTAAATTAGGAAAATGAAATCGCCAAACATAATTAAAATTAAACCCTGTATTCACTCAAAATCAAATCCGATCAAAGTTGGATATAATAATAGAGATCAGAACAAGAAATCAGTAAACAATGATTGAATATAGGAAAACATAATTGAAATTCCAAGAAAAGTAAAAAATAAAAAAGAAGGAAAAAACACAGTACCTGACGACGTGAGGATCCCTGGAGAGCATCCGCAAGATAGAGACCTCACGGAGAGTGGTGGAAGGGACTCCTTCATCGTCTTCATGGAGACGAGTTTTCTTGAGAGCAACGATCTTCCCGGTTGCCCTCTCTCTCGCTCTGTACACCTTCCCGTATGTTCCCTCTCCTACCTTCTCTAGTTTCTCAAATGCCTCCATTACAGACACAGTTGTTGCTGGCCTCTCCATTCTCTCTCTCTCTCTCTCTCGCTGCGACACGGTGATATTAGAATAGAATAGAAGAAGTGGGGTTGAAATGTATATTACAATCTGTTTGGGGGGATTCTTGCCCGTTGGCCAACGGAAACCTATTTGAAATTCAAACTTCTGATCTTTCTTAATTTCCATAAATACCCCAGGAGCGCCTTAGGTTACACCCTGACCTGTTGGTCCAATGACACACAAAGCCCAATTAAGGCCCAATGTACTAAATGTTTCTTATTTTTATTTTTTTAACAAAAAAATATTAATTTAAATAAATTTCATACACAAATCAATTGATTTTATCATTTTTATTATTGTTTATTCGTAAACCCGATTTTATTATATTATTTATTTTCTTGGCGATCACATTAAAAAATTATGGTAATCTATATTTAACTTTCTTTAATTTAATGTCAATTACTAATATTATGAAGTATATATAAACATATATTATCATTTTTATTTTTATAACCATATTAAAAAAAAAATTTAAACTATAAATCCATAAAACTAAAATTAAAAAAGCTAGGTATTAGCAGAATGCTTTTTTTTTATTCATTGAAGAATATTGATTATCCAATAATTTATAGAAAAACTATACACTTAAATTACATTTCAGTTGAATTTGATTAACTAATTCTTTTATATATGTTTTATTTGATTTGAAATCAGCTTTTGGGTTTCTTTACCTATCAAATCCTCAATTTAATCTCTTGTGCATACCGATTCTTCAAATAATTAGTTTTAGTTGATATTGTAAATTAAAATTATCGTAAATTTGGAGGCAAATAAGAAATAACATGGGTTATTATGGCAATGTGAAAACTCTAAACTACCTCTTCAAATTTCGCCTCTCTTTCATCAATCTCTGCTCCTTGATTCCTATTACCTTAATTAGAACCAGCAGCCACTAACCATTTTGCACCTATAAGCTATAGCCATGGACTATGTCATCGCTAAAAATACAGCCGGGCGTGGCTAAATGTTTTAGCCACAAAATCAAAATTTTGAGAGAATACAACTGTTATATAATTAGGTCTCAACATAGCTTACATTATAACCTGCTCTAGAGTAGGAATTTAAAATATATCCTCTTCTAGCAACTAAAAAATAAAAACGGTAGTTTCCCCCAACACTTTTGTTTCCTCCATATATTAACTCTTCTAGCAACTTGAAAAAAAAAAAAGGGTAGTTTCCCCCAACACTTTTGTTTCTTCCATATATTAACCCTTCAAGCTTCAGTTCAATCTTTCAGATTGAGCCTCACATTCTGAATCTTCACAGATATCTTTAACTTCTGTTCCTCCATATCTTTCAAAATGGACAATAGTTTTGATCGATAAGCTTCACATTGTTGGGTTGCGAGCTCCAATTCAGCAGTCAATTCCTGAATTTTCTTGTCCTGATCCTACAGAATTAATGAGGGAACAGCTTTTTCAGTTTAAATGGAGACATGGTTGTGCATCAAGAAGACATAATTAAATGTCTGCATGCCCACAGCCGCAAAATGTAGAAAATGACACAAATGAATTGGTTTGATTTTTGAGAACTCAAAATTATTTGGAGAGCTCTATACATTCACAGGATGTTTTCTGAGAATTGAAAGCAAATATTGCCATAAATCACAAGCTCACAATTTACATCACCCGAGGGCCACATCATTGTTCAGTAATGCCATAAATCAGTTACAAATGAGCAACAACGTTATTTCACTACCAGATCGTTGATGTCTAAATACTGTTATACATAGTAAGCTAATTAAATGCACACTTTTCCTTGTGAGTTTGCCTCCACATTTGCCAAATGTAATTTATAACACATAAAAGTATCTGATAAGCACCCTTTTAGCAACGTCTTCTGGATTATGATCTGTCTTTTTTAGGACTTGTTTATACAGGTGTAACCCACCATGATCACATTTTCTAAACCCTTGTAATGAGAAAGCTACATTTATGATTTACCAAAAATTTAACAAAAGCAGAATCCATTCGCATACTGTTTGTTTTAAAATGGCACACTAATTCCTTCCGGAACAATCTATAGCAAATAAGTTTAAGTTCTTCAAATTTTCCAAGTAATATCAAAGACAATCAATAAATTAAATCTGATTGATGCATCCTAAGCATATTTGAATGAATAATAATATCAGTAATTCCAGTGGGAGTCTAGACGTGGAGGAATATTGAAAAGAGTCCATCACTCAAAGCATCATCTGCAACACAAACAGAAGCCTAGCAAAAAGAAATTCTTATATAAGTTTAAGAACTGACCAGAGAGCATGGCTGCAGCAGCTGACTACCATGAACCAGAGAATTCTGTATGGACAGAGGACCATGCTTCTTTGCGGCAGCAACCTTCCTTGTGGCCTCATGAAGAGCATTCATTGCCACATTATAAACATGTATTGATTCTGCGCCTTCTTCTATATATTTGATGGCTTTCTGGCTTAGATTGTCACAGCGGGCAGCAAAGGACTTTGAAGAATTATTAGGCAGAATAAAAGCATGTTCATCCAGTGCAACCTGACTTTTGGCATTCCTTGTCCATCGTTTCAAGATATAGTGAGATGGAAGTGTAAGAACATTGCTTACCCGAAAAACTGCTAATATGTGCCTACAGATAATACCTGAAAACTCAAACATTTGGCAACTACATGTAGCTCTCTTTTCAAAAACATGGAACCTAACAAATTGCGCTTTATGGTCATCCCCAAACTTTGCCACCCTATATGTAATTGTCGATCCCAAATCGTCAATTACAGTTGCAGGATAAGCAAGTGTCTCGACCAATTCTTCTTGGAATTTCATAAATATCTTCCTTGTATAGAGGTTTGCTGCTTGTTTTTCCATAGGAGATGGAGTTTTTAAAACTGGAGGAATGTTCATTGTCTCATAGTCTGCCTTTACTTCCTTTTCATAGCGAGTTGCAATTGCTTTTTCATGCTGCTTAATCAGCACATGAATATTAGTGGATGCATTTATAAATCCATCAAAGTAAGAATTTATGGCATCACTTCCTTCCGTTATGGACATCTCACCAAAGAATGTATCCATGAGATAAACAGGTACCCATTGCTGGCGAGCATTGTACATTGACTGAAGCCATTCACTACACCCAAGATCATACCTTTGAACAAGTGACTCCCAACAAGACTCAAACTCATCAACTGTCTCTGTCATGTTGATGCAACTTAGGAACTCTGCTTCGAAAGTGGGGTGTGAGTGATATACATCAGACAGTTTTTCCTGGGCCTCTCTAAAAATGTTCCATTTACAAAATCGGTGGCGGGTTCCAGGAAACACTTGCGAAACAGCCGCCCTAATGATTCTGTCCTGGTCTGTTGTGATCGAGATGGGATGGCAGCCTGACATTGCGGCAAGCCAAGTCTCAAATAGCCAAACAAATGAGGACTCTGACTCATTGAGCAGTAATGCACATCCAAACAGCACTGGCTGTCCATGATGGTTCCAACCAGTAAAAGGTGCAAAAGGGACTCGGTGACGGTTTGTTCTATATGTAGTGTCAAAAGTGACTGTATCTCCAAAATAAGTGTAATTCATTCTTGAATTTGCATCTGCCCAGAAAATGTTTCCGGTTGAGTTCTCAAAATCACCTTGAACAGCATAGAAGAACCTAGGATCCTCAGCTTGCATTTGTTTCAAATAGTCAAAAACAACCTGACCTCCACTGCCAAGTGTCCTTTGCCTACCACCACTCATATAATTCTGGCAATCAACTTTAGTAAAACCAACATTATTGATTCCACCAGATTCTTTAATCAGCACAGACATGACTCCACTTGGCCCCATCCCTGCTGCCTGAAGAGTATCAATAAGACTTCGTGCAGGACCAGACACATGCCTGTGCGACCGGAGGCAATGCACCTTATCAGGTGGCACAAGATCATGATTATGTTCTTTAATGAGTTTAGTGACTGCCCATTTTCCAGAACTCTGTTTCTTAACAGTCATTTGAGCCTTACACCCAACTCTAGTTATGGTGCGTTGTCGTTTAGACCTATTCTCGTTGCCCTCACGACGAAAGCCTTCGCGAGAACACACAATTTGGCGGCAAATGATAGACCCATCTCGTCGAGACCGCTGATACACACTGACCCTAGTACTAAAACCAATTCGGCGGGCATAAGAATTGTAGAAAATGCGGGCGGCCTGTTCTGAATCGAATTCCATACCTTCATAGGGCTCGAGATTAGGGTCACCATAAGTTGAGAAATGGGGAGCCATGGAAGGACCATCCAGTAAATCTCCATTATTATCATTGTATTCAATTTCAAAGTCATCTGGGTGTTCCATATCAAGAGAAGCAACGCCATCTTGGCGACCAGAACGACCCATATCATCAAACTCCATCATATTCAAAGAGTCGATATCCATGACCAATGGTAATTGATTATATAGCCTCTAATTGTTCCATTATAAATTTATAATTCTAAATGTGACCGATAAGTGGTGAAGATTTAAGTGAAATTAGAAGGCAAAGTAAGAGAAACAAAAACAGACCAGAGATTTGCAATTGTTGAGAGACATGCAGTCATGGTGTTTGAGTAACTGTAGGCGAGCTCCACAGGATCTAAACCAGCTACAAGTCTGCTTCTTTGCAATCAATTAGCCAAAGAAACACTGTGGGGCTTCTGTTTCTGTTAAAGAGAGAAATAGGAGGGAATTTGGTGGTTTGAGGGTTTTCAGTTGGGGCAGATTTTCGGTGTACAGACATGGAGCCATTTATTGACTATCTAGATGCTTTACGACCAGCAATCATTCCGTGCTTCGCAGTACAGCGTAATGACTTTTAAAAAAAGTAAAAATTCAGACTATATTTTGAAGGGTTTGAATTGGCAGGTAAATTACTTATTTTTTTGAGTAAAGTAAATTATTAAATTTCAAATTACTTAGTATGGAATAAAAAAAAAAAATTATTTGTTTTTAATTAATCTCTAGCCTTCTTTCCGCCTTTTTTTTTTGTTTTAATTCAAATGCATTTAATATTATTGTATATAAAAATAATAGCACCATTTTTTTATTTAAAATTTTCCTCTTATCGGTGTACGAGGAGAATTATTCATTTACAAATTTCTAGTTTGAGCAAGGAAATCTTGTTTTCCAAGTGGAATCTATGGCTCTGTTCAATGCCCTGCTTTTTGTCTGATCTGCAAATCACAGGGTGACTTTCTCTCTTTTGAATCTTTGAAACTTCATTCGTGGTATAGAAGAGAAAAAAAAGGCAAGCTATTAGAGAAGAAGATGTTGGGTATAATTCAACACTAAATATATTCTAATATAAGTTTTATAAATAATAAATTATTATTGTAGACATATATGAACAAGAGTTCATTAATTAATATATTTTTATATATTTTATATATATATATCAATCGAGAAGCCATATGACATGTTTGATATTTTAAATTAAATATGTGAATATAATACTTTAATATAAAATTTATAACAAAAGATAGCCCCTAATAATGGAGTCAACCCCATCAGGAGCTTCTCTGCCAACCAACTCCTCAAAGCCGTGGAAGATTTCTGAAAAAAGGTATCCCATTGAATTCCATTTGGTCTTATTATATTGCTACTTTTATTTCATCCAATTTTGACAGTTTTCTATTCCATCAGATGTGTAGTTTTCAAGGGAACAAACATATCTTGTCTCTGCTAATTATGCACCCTAACTAGTAATGCTTGAAACATTTTCATGACAGGCCACAGAGCCATTGTGTTGGAAAGCAGCGGTCTCTCCCTGACACTTACAGACGTCAAGATTAGGAAGTACATCATTGTGAATTCATTGCGCCAAAATAGCAATCTCAACAAAGTCTGTTGCTATAATTCAAAAAACTCCAAGACAGAGAAGGCCGAGTTATGGAGATCTGTTTATCCAAGGCTCCAAGAGATGCATCAAAATGAATCTTGCAGGGAAGATCGACAATACGCAACCAAAAACCAAACAAACCACCGGCCACCCCCCACCCACCACCCAGATAAATAAATAAATAAATCAACCCAAGTTTTATTCCTTTGAGGAAGAAAAATTCGAATCCATAAATGGTAGTCTTTGCTATCAATTCAGACATTAAATAAAAAAAGACGATAGCCATATATCATTGCAAAAATCGTAAGCCTACACGAGTGGTGGTAAGTGCAGTTCTCCCTACCAAGCATAAAAAATTTTCAACTCGGCCAAACTTACAAAATATAATCCTCAGGTTATATTCACACCATTTCCGTAAATTTTAATAGGGTAAAATATTATTTAGATTCTAAAATTCAGTGAAATTAATACTTAAATTTTTATATTTTCAGAAAGTAGTGTTTGATTCTGTCACAATAATTAGTTTTTTTGTCTATTTGACCGTTACATACAGTTAAAAAGATAAAAATATTCTTAATTTTTTATCAAATTTTCTTTTTTATTCCATTCTATTAAAACTTATCTCAAATTTTCTTAACTTTTTTTCACAATCAAATCCTCATTTCTCCATACAATTTCACTAATCACAGTATTCATACACAAATTTTACTTTCTTTAATTTCAACCAACCTAAAATTTACACAATTAATTAATTTATTAATTAACCACAAAAAAAGAAATGAAAAAATATCACAGGATAAACAAAAAATAAGAAAATATTTGAATATGAACTTTTTACAAAGGAAAATGGGAAGAAAATAAAGGAAAATAGAATGAAAATGAAAGAAAAAATATAAAAATTGAAGATGAGGGTATTTTAGAAAAATAATTTATTTTTATTTAATTTTTATTTTTTTTTAACAGAAAATTTGAAAAAAACTAATTGAATAATCAATTATTGTGACGGAATAAAATTTCAGGGACCTAATAATTATTTTCTAAAAAAACAGGGATTTAATTATTAATTTTTCTAAACTTCAGAAACTAATTGTTAATTTTTAATTCCTTTTAAATTTTAAAAGGAAAAAAGGAAAAAAAAAACGAGGAGGAAGAAGAAGAAATAAAACACAAAAATCAGCTTATTGCTATTGTCTAACTGATATGTTCCTACAGTTAAGATACAAAACTGAGGACAAAATATGCCGATCTCAAACTTTGCAGTAGTACCAACTTAGTTTGAGAACACATACTAGGGGCACTTAAAGGGGGGTCTGGCCATTGAAGGAAGGTGAGGACATTGCAGAGAGAACATCTGTCACAGAAGCCATGACACTCAAAGCAGCTTTCAGAACTTCCTGTGAACACCCTGGCTTCACAATAGTTTGTACCTGCACAATTTGTGGGGGAGCGAACCATTACTGAGAGTAAAAACATATTAAACCACAACAATGCAACAACAAAACGTAGACAGAATCAAGTTGCATTTTTTAACTGCTGCACAAATAACAAATGTCAACACCCTAAGCTAGTAGATCAAACACCATTCAACACGTGCAGGGATGATACTGGGAGATGGTAAAATCAGTATCATCCAATATAGCTGGCAGATATAAACATAACAAACATATATAGAATAAAAGCATTAGTGGAAGACATATATAGAATGAAAGCATTAGTGGAAGATGGAATGATAAGATATGGAGAAGTCATTAAAATGTAAACAACAAATGGAATTGGACTTATTTCTGCTGTACGAATCTCATTTTATATTAACAATCATTCTACATTTGCTTTCAAAGGTGCAATATAGTTTTCCAATCATGTGAAATTGCAATTGAAGAATTGAGAGAATATAAAAATTTAAGCACCTTGTCAAGGTATTCCTGCAATTTCTTTATCCTGCCCATGTAATCCTGGTCTTCAACACTGAGAGTTAGTGGCTTAGCATCAGCACCAGGACCTTCAAATTGAAGGGGCCCTGGATTTCTGTATAGATCATCCATCAAAAACTTTATTGCATTTAGTCGGAGCAGCCTGCAATCAAAGCCATGCATAAAACAAAAACTCAATATAGTTGGTGTTTGGATCCTATATGCTAAAAATGAGTTTTGTGAATATAAAATTATTATTTCTCAAAATCTCAATTGCCAAAATCCATTTTGGAATAAGCACCATTTTGATGCTTAAAAAAATCTCAATTGAAGGCATCCAAATCTATTTTTCAATTGATTTTTTTGAAGTGCCAAAAACTTAAAAAACTCTTCTTGCTAAAAAAACTCTATTAGCTTCTTCTAAAATGGATTTTAGATCCTCAACACCCTCATAGTGTTCAACTGTTCATTGGCCTTAACATGCAGAGTCGTGATCACACTATTACTAAAGTTTCTCCTGATCTCTTTTCTCCTATTATTTGAATATTATATCAAGTTTTTAGGGAGTTTGTGAAAGAACTCACTCATATGCTTTGCCTTTCAAATCCACAGTGGCTGGATGAATTGCAGGTTTTCCAATTGAAGTGGCACCTGGACTTTGAGCCCAACGCTTCACTGTCATCATTGCCTAAGATTTCAGAGAAGACAGTTCAAAAAAGTCAAGAATCTATACAACCACAACCATTACAAAGTAACCAAAAACTGTACTGCACAATATGCAAGGAAAAAGTTTTCCAAGAAAAACTAATTCTTAGTTGGGAGTTGGGAAGTCAAATATATACGGGTTCATATGGAATTGCAGAATTAAGAACAGGATTGAAACCCAACTGTAATTGGAGCAGCACCACATCGCCACTTGTTCACAGGATTCTTCAGGTTAGTTACAGTTGCCATGTAACCATTCAAACCAGCTGCTAGAATATGGTAGCAGATGTGTCCAAGAACCTACAGAAGAGTTGTCCTGCATTAAATAAAAGTGTCTACTTTTTTCAAAAGCCCAAACATACAGGTATCCCTTTTCGATAACATACATAGGCATAACCACAATCAAATTTTGATGGCAAACAGCCCCGGGCCTGATAACCAAAGAAGTGGCAGATGGCATTGAATTTTTTTCCCTTGTATGTGCCCTCTTTCTGCCCAAAAAAAAAATCAAGAAATGATGAATAGATGATTTAATCAAGTAAAATGTAAATCAAAATAGACTTTTAACTGAAACTAACTGTATTACTGTATGTCTATCCAGGTTCTCACATACGACTTCCCATAGCATTTTGCAAAGCAATTTTAGAACAGAAAAATCATGCCACAAACATAACTAAATATGTGAAGCACAGATCTCATGCAATCTTATAACCGAGAGAAATGATAAAACCACTTCTGTAGCAAACTAATGGTCCCTTTATTATTCATGTAGGACATTCAGATATTCAGTCAAGGAACCAACATTATGAATGAATTTAAAATATCAACTCAACAGTTGATGGTGGACATGAATAAGAGAAAATTTAGAGCACACATCAAAAGTTTCTAAAGTTTCCAGAGAGATTACATCTTGCATCGACATGCCAAACTTGAGTATAAAATCAATTAAAGATTATCAGGAAGACAAATAAAAAGAGAATAAATCTCAACTTCACAACATACCATACGCTTGCTCATCTCTTCCTCCACAAGATGTGCTAGAAGTTTCTCTGTGTCAATCTGGAGTTAAAAAACAGAGCAGACAATAGATCAGGGATTCATAAGGTTAATGCTTCCTTTTAATAAGAATATAATCACAAATACCTGGGATAACTGTGCGGAGTCATCAGATTCTGGGTAGAGGAGCAACTGTAATATTACATCCCCAAATTTTAGATGGATAACATACTTATTATTAAGCTTCAATTGTCTAACAAATATCTCTGCAATGTACAATTAAGAGAGCAATCCAAACCTGTTTCTTGATAAAGGGTGGCAAAAATTCAAACAAAGCAGATGCCCATGGTGAGAGTTGAGATGAAATGTTATTAGGGGTAACACCTTGCCTCAGCAAGCCATGTATTTCCTGAGAGATGCAGAAACTCTATTATTAACTATTGCAGAAAAGAAAAAAGCTACCACCTATTGGGATAGTTACAAATACAAATACAGTTGAAAATATACACATGATATCAAGAAAGGGAAGCTAAAGCTTATTCAAATGATATATGACCATACATGAGAAGCTATTTGCACAGTGTTTCTATAAATATAAATCCAGTTACAATTTTTATATACACGAGTTAATAACACATGCACAATTACTCACAGTATCAGAAAAGGGGAGCATACACAGAAGTCATTGTTTATCTGCATAAATTACCTTCAAGAGAGCGTACACTTCAGGAATGCTTTCTATGAGACCCTCGGGCAACAGAATGACACCATGGTACTTGTCTAATAATTTTTAAAGTCAGGAACCAAGGTAGCAACAATCACCAAAAAATTACAAAAACCAAGCTAAACAGTCCAAAACCTTGTTCCGCTCTGGCTTGAACTGCATCACAAATTTGTTTTGTCAGGTCAAAAAGAGTGAGCTTTGATGCAGCTACCTCCTCACCAAGAATTACCTATGGACAGAAATTTGAATATTATTTAGAGAAGGGAAACTGTGATAAATAAATGTGCTACAAAGACAAAAACACATTAAATGACTCTTCATATAAAAAAGCTATGAAAAAAATACTCACCATATTTGGATGAGACTGGAGTGTGCATTCTAAAGCAACATGTGATGCCTTTCGACCCATGATTCGGATAAAATAGTAATACTGGAAAAGGAAAGTGGTGAGAATTTTAGCAAAAAGAAAAATCGAATAAAATAAAGGTTCAACACATCCAAACAAATTTCATCAAGAGAACAACTTCTATTATTCCTTTTTAATCCTTAATTCAGCAGGTATGAGGTTTAATAATGCTCCACTGATTACTACTTCCTAGCTGGATCAAAGAAGGGGAAGAAAAAAAGAAGTTGTCTATTCCTCTAATTAACTTTTTGGCACACAATGTCAAAAGAATGTTGGCATATAACAACTGTGAATCTGGTCTTTGATGAAATGATGCCGGACTAGATACAATAAAGTTATTACCTTCTCTGCAGAGAGAGCATCAGTACAGACATTGCCAATGAGCTGAGAATTGACCTATTCATCAAGAAAATGTGATTATATTTCAGATGCAGACAAAAAATAATTATCACCAAAATTCAAGTAGAGAAGGAGAAGGGAAAAGAAAATACTTTTGGTTAGAATTTCAGTGTAAAGAATTTGTGATAGTGCTTGTAAACCAAACTAGGTATGTGATCTTGAATCAATGCGTTGCTTTTATAGCACATAGGGCATGATCTCAAAACAAAGAATGTTAACAAATATGTCATGACTTTTAAACTCTTAGTTGCATATATTATATATCAAAGAAACAAGTCAACATTTCAAAAAAAAAAAAAGATCACAAATGCAATCTAGCGAAATACTTTAGTGTAAGAAATGCAAAGACACTAATATGAAGCAAAATATAAATATTAAAGAAAAAATACTGACTTCCATCTGACTCAAATCATCTTCCAGTAAGCATTTCTAAACTAGCACACATCATAGCCTACTTGCAGGATGTCTACTAGCACAAGATTTTGATACACAGTATGCAGCCAAGGAAAATGATGAAGAGAGAGAGGGAGTGTGAAAGAGGGATCAGATCGACATGTAATTCAAAAAAAGAACAATCCAAACAATTCACTTTAGCAGAAATTCAGAAATGCGTCATAGAGAAAGTCCTTTTATCTTTACTCTGCATAAGTTGCAATTTTCAAGGAAAAGCAAGTCTTTCAAGCCCTTCATTTATGCAGATATTACAATATTTAATATACCTTGCATATTGTATCAAAACCAACATTTGTTTCCACGAACTGATTCTTGAGATCTCCATTCAAAGTAACAGGAACGCCAACCACCTGCAAAACTCATTTAGTTAATTGAGTTGAAATAAAAATATGCTCAAGTTGCAAAGAATCCAAGGCACAAAATAATGAGAGAAGTGTTAAAACATGCAAGTACATGTGATGGCTGTTTAATGAAAATTTAGATGGCCCTCAAAGAGTACCTTTGTTGGGCACTTAGCCTCGGCAAATGTTTCAGCAAGCTGAGCAGCATCTGTGTTTGATGTAACCCCTTGAAAAGAGAAGGAAAAGAACAAATTTATGCATTAGCATTTGGTCCAAACTTTATATGCACATTTATGCAATTTTTAAGAATCTATCTTACCTCCAATAATAACAAGGCCATCCAATTTCAATTGGTTGCATGTGGTTAGTGCAGCATTCAATTGCTCTGTTGTTCTTATTTGATCTTTAGTCCGACCCAGCAAATCATAACCACCTGACACATGTAATCAAATTGCGAATTAGTCAAGTTGCATGGTCATGTGAAATTGAAGATCTTAATTTGAGAATCCTATAATGTTATTATATACCTTGATTTTTGTATGTCGCTAGAATTTCATCTGTGATCTCAAGAGCTTTCTGGGCAAATAAACCTTCAGAGCCACCTGTTCACGTATAAAGCCGATGTAAAAGTAAATACATACATATGCATATTAAGAAAAGCTACTGGGCTTTATTCAAAAGCTATATAATGATACACATAATACACCATGCGTGTATTTCCCGAGGAAAAGAAGAATAATAATAAAGGACCTTGAAGCAACTGAAAGCAGCAAACAGAGTACCGCCCAAAATTACAAGTGAAGGATGTGTTTGCCTCTTAGAAAAAGACAAAACAAGATGCATAACTTCGAAGCATCTTTTTTTCCTTTGTTACCAGAGACAGAAATAAAAATTAATTTTCATTTCAGATAACAAAACAAAAACAAAAGAAGTTCAAGGCAAACTAACAATTTTCTTCAAAACAAAAGTAAGATTTGGTTTACCAAGCAGCCACTGTGCTGTGAACCAATGGTAAACCAAATAGTCACACCCTAAA
This sequence comes from Aleurites moluccanus, assembly GCA_948193065.1. Taxonomy (NCBI): domain Eukaryota; kingdom Viridiplantae; phylum Streptophyta; class Magnoliopsida; order Malpighiales; family Euphorbiaceae; genus Aleurites; species Aleurites moluccanus. The sequence goes on along the minus strand of CANXYC012087482.1, from coordinate 22,683 downwards.
AACTGAAGAGATACCGCTGCTTACCTAGAAATCCAAGTAAAGTACTATTAGAGTTGTGGCTTTTAAGAGCATTGAGAAGACCCCATATGACATTGTGCCCTCCAGGAGATTGTCTACCACAAAAGACTATTCCCACCCTGTAAAGAGGTAATATATGAGCGAAGCAAAAGATATTGAAGCAAAAAATAGACATAACAGAACTGCAAATACTGCCATAAATAACAATATTAAAACAAGCAAAAAGCATATACAGCATCACCTTGGTTTAGAAAATTCACAGTTTAGAAAATTCACATGTACAGCAAATTCACACTGCATAAGTGAAAAGAGTCGCACACACCTCATAGCAGGATGCTCAGTAATGATGTGAGCATCAGGCACTTTACCAGTTGCCCTAAGAAAGTGAGCGAGAGGCTGACCATAAGTGTGGGGAAAAGAACGATTTATGGTGTGGATGCCGGGTGCATCCGCTGCGGTTGTAGCATCGCCAAATTCTACCCTCACAGTAGTTCCCTGCACAATGGCATGATCAAAACACTATCTCAACACGTATTCCAAAAAAACATGAAACAAATTTACTGTTCATCAATACATTAAAAAAAATACATTTCAGGAGCGGAACTAAAAATGACTAATCACCAAAGGTTTCCAAACGAACAGCTTAAACGATTAAAAACAAGAACCACTCATATCAGCAGGCCTGATTGTCTGAACATAAACAGACTCAGCCGCAAAAGCCTAACAACAATAGAACTGCAGTGAAAACGATCTATTATTTGAAATTTCCAAAAGAGAACATCTCAACATTTTTTAAAACGATGAAAATGAACAGATATATGCTCAAATCCAATAGTAGAAGCTAGGACATGGAGAATAGAATAGAAGAAACAATTGAAAAGACCTGGAGGCAGGGAGGGAGCTCCGGCTGATAATGAGATCGGAGTTTTTGAAGCTCGGAAAGTTCTCTGGGAACGGCGAAATCGGAATCCATGACACCGGAGTTGGTGTGGTATTGGTATTTGTTGTGTATAGCAGAGTAGGCAGTGGGACTGCTCCTTTTTTTTTATTTTTTATTTTTCCCCTTTAAAAGACCGTTTTTATAGGGGGGAAGAAGTAGAAATGAAAATAGAGGACTCGGCAAGCGCACCGGTATTTTACCTCTATCTCAAATTTCCCCTTGCTTTGTAGGTTTATGACGATGTAGCCACGAGCATTATTGTATAATTACTCAATTGCCCTTGCTTTATTAGAATTTAGATACGGAATTTTTTTTTTTTAAAAGAGAATTTAGATATGGAATTTAGTTACCTGAATTATTCCTAATCCTAAATATGGTTAATATTTTACATGATTGACGATTTGACATCTGCTGATGGTTTTTGTGCACGTGGATCCTGAATGAGCCACAGCTTCGCAGCATCTCTACTGGACAACCGAAAGTTATAATAGACATCTGTGCCATTTTTTATTCAGAGTTCTGACTTGCCATCAAAATAAATTCGTCTAATTCCAGTTATGAATTGTTATATATTAAATTATAAGTTATTTAAGATTTAGAAATTAGGAACTTTTTTTGTATGTAATAAATAATAATAATAATAAATGGAATGCTTGAGGTGGCAGACGCAAATTCATGAGTCAAGACGACAAATAACGGTGAAAGAGAACGAGGGCTGGAACGTGAGGGGAGGATATGCTGAAAAAGATAAATATTGATGTTTATCTTAATGTTTTATTAAACATATTAACAACATCAAATAATAATTTTATGACAATCATCTATAAAATTTTAGCTACTAGAATTCGACTTTCAACTATTAATTAATAGCAATTAGCTACTAAATATCATTAACAACTAATCGATAACAACTCTTACAAACAGATAAACTAAACAACATTTTAAAAGCAAAATAACATGCCAAACAAAAACAATTGAAACTAACAAGTTGATACTTGGTGTAATTAGGGATGATAATTATATTCGACCTATTGGATATCCACTCCGTCCGATTAAAATAGGATGAATAATATTCATTCCATTTAATAAATAGAGCGGAGCGATTTTTTTTTTCAATCCGTGGTGGGTTAATGTCGGGTCGAGTAATGATAATACCCGATTCGAACCCAACCTGATTATATATATTTATTTTTTAATATTTTTTAATTTATAATTATTTTTTTATGAAATATAAATTATATTATATAAATATTTAAAAAAAATACATAAATAAATATATAAATATTTTTTTAAAAGAAAAAAAAATAAAAAATTTAAAATAAAATATATAAATAGATATATTCGATCCGACTCGATTCGTTATCTAATTCAAAATAAGACGGATGGTGAAATATATATTTTTATTTTTAAATAAGTCGAATTCAAATTTTATAAAATTCGATCTAAACCCGAATTATTTCCATCCCTAAGTATAACATCCAATTCACAACTTGAAATTTGGCAAAAAATTTAATTCAGATTACTATAAATAGAAATTTACAAATGTTCTCCTTATATTTAATTTATAAACTAATTAAGGGCTTAAGTTAAGGAAGCAAACAGTATATTTTGTGGAGTTAATAAAATTAGTTTACATGGGTCTCACTAGACAAATCACGTGAGGGTCATTGAAGACGAGAAATCTACCTCCAATGATTGACGAAGCCAAAGTAAGTAGGTAAAAAATCACAAATATTAAAAAATAACTCTAATTTCACTTTCACTCTCTCATGAACTCTACGATTTGTCAAGGAAAACACTAACCCATCCTTTTTTTCCGATCGAAGAAATTAAGTTAAAAATATGAAAGTGTTTTGTGTCTATATATTTCGTTAAAGGGTTGCCATTAAAGCTTGCATATGCTCCTTCGCTATTGGTGCTAGTCTAGGTAAATTTTTTGTCTTTTATAAATTTAACTGAAAATAATAATAACATAAAATATATAATGTGTTCTAAACATCATTTTAAATTGTTAATGATATGGGTTTAAAGAATGAATGATAAAAAAAAAAACTATTATTTACAGTATAATAAAATAAGATTTGTTTGATAATCAGGCTACATAAATTTAGCAATCATGAATTGAGTGGACCTTTGTTGTTTGATGTAAAAAAAATTAGGGATAAGATATAATTTTAAATCTTAAAAATATATTAATTTTTAATAATTTTTGAAATATAATGTTAATTTTAATGTTATTAAAATTTATAATTTTAATTTTTCTCTGATAACTTTTATCTATGAATTCCACATAAATTAAAAAGTAATTAAAAAATTATAATTTATTCATTAAAATTTTACTTAATTACAAAAAATATTTTTTAAATTAAATATACAAAAAATAAAATAATTATTTTATTTAAAAACTATTCTTCCATTTCCAACACTAAACCATATTCAAACCTTACTTTACAAATCAAATCAACCTAACACATTAAACTAGTAAACTCAATCTTATCCATCTTAAATAAAATTCATTTCTTTTGTTCATTTTTCAATACCATTCTATCAATTAACATATATAAACATCAAATGTATCACATTTAGACATTTAAACCTAACAATCATCAAAACACAATTCACTAACCTAATTCATCATATTCAGTCAAAGTAACTTTTCATCTAAATGATTCCTTTTCCATCATTCAACCATTAATTCATCAAATTCATATCAAATACAATTTATTTCATCATTTAAACACTATTCTTAAATTTTTTTAATTTGATTGAATAAGCTCAATTTATAATGAGAAGTTAAGTCTTCATTTAAATTGATTTTATTTGAACCAAATTATAAAATATAGGAACTTATTTATATTTTTATCATTTTTCAAATTAACATTATATTATATTATTTATTTTTCTAATTTTTTATTGTATAACATTTTTTATCTATTTTAATTTAATAAATAAATAAATTATTAATAATATTATGTTTGGATTAAGTATTTTAAATTTTATGAAATTAGAAATAATATCATTTTATTTATCTTTTTACTAATCAATAGTATTGTGATTGTTTTTTTTTTTTTTTTTTTTTGCATTGTAATAAATTTACTTTTATATTTTAATTAAATTTACAACTAAGAAAAAAAATCATTTATAATATAATTTTAATAATTGAACCCATAACAATAAAAAAATACATAACTCGACTAATTTTTAAAGTTAATTTTATTTTATTTATTATAAATATTAAATTTTCTAAATTAAATGATTTTAATAATAAAAATTATAAAATCTTTTATTTACTAAAACACATATCTTATATTCTATATTTTATTAAATTGAATTTTAAAGTATTTGATATAAAAAATAAAAAAATTATCTTATATAATTTATCATTTATTCTGATTTTTAATTGACGTTATTATCGGATTCTTGCTTGCGATCCAATCTAAACCAGCTTCAGCACCAAGTCCTGAGGGATTAAATTATTAATTTTGAACATACATTCATAGACTACTAATAAGATTTTTTGGATATTGTTAATGTTATTTTAATCAAACTTCAAATTACAAAATTAAATCTAACATTTGATTTTAATCAAGTTGAAGGTCAATCTTGGCTTAATTTAAAGTTTTAAACTTCAATTTTATTATATTTAAGAGCTTAAAAGCAACCTTTTGTTTATGTTATATGATATTTGTTTTGTTGTGAAATAGTAAAACAAAAAAAATAAAAAATTAAAAGCAAATGTTCGGCAAAAAAATTTTGACATTAAAACCAGTTTTTTTTTTTTTTTTTTTAAATTTAAAATTTCTTAAAACAATTCAATAATATTTAATACTCCTTCTATTGTTCTATATAAGTCGTATAAATCATTTTAAAAGAAAATATAAAAATTAATAAATTAATTATTATATCTTAATTTTAATATAAAATGATTAATATAATTTTATTTATCGTATGATTTCATTAATTATAAAACTGATTGAAGATATAAATTTAATTTTTAATTAGGGAAAAAATTAAAAAAAAAATAATAAATATAATTTTGAAATCTGAAAATAACTTATAAAAAAAAAAATAATTTCTCCCTCTTTAAAATAACATACATAATGACATATTTAAAAGAATGAAAAGAGTGAAAAATATTAATATCAATATTTATCTTTAACAATTATTAAATATATTTAATGTAACAACTAATAATTAATAATTAAATCAAGTAAGACTTAACTCTTAGTTAGGGATGGCAATGGGGCGGGCGGGGCGGGGGAACCATCCCCATCCCTACCCCCGTCTTAACGGGAATCTCCATCCTCATCCCCATTTCATATACGGAGATAATTTAGTCCCCATCTCTGTGGGGATCCCCGTTCCCCGCTTAAATTTTGTATTACTAAATTTATTTATATTTATAAAATTCATAAATAGTAGCTAAAAATATAAAAAAAAAATTATTTAAAAAATATTAATAAATTCAAACACACAAAACATCAACCAAATATAATTAAAATATAAATATTTTAATATATCAAAAATATTCAGTAATATTTTTTAATAAAATATTAAAAATTAAACATTTATTAAATTATGAGTACTTGAATAAATTTAATCTAATAAGTGTTTTCAATATATATATAAGGAATAATTAAATAAATATAATAATTAACCAAGTATAATAACGGGTTCCTACGGAGACGAAAATCCCCACGAGGTGGGGAATACATTCCCCGTCCCCGCCCCATCCCCGCTAACGGAGAAAAAATATTCCCCGTCTCCGTTCTCATGAAAAGACAAATCGAAAAATTTTCACTCCGTTCGGAATAAATTCTCACAAAAAACAAAAATTTTTCACCCCATTGCTATCCTCCTATTAGTTCAACACAACTTCTAAAAGTAGAAAATTAAATTGGAAACAAAACAAAATTAATCGGTGTACATATAATATCTGTTCCGAGTAAAGAGCAGCAATGTCAAAAAGTTGACCATCAAATTAAAAATATTTGCCAGGTCATCCTACGATTCAGGCAGCAGGCTTAACATCAATTTTTGGTGAATCTGCTCATAGGGTTGAGATTTGAGAAGCAACTGCACAAGCTGCCACATACTGCTGCTGTTGCAACTTGCAAGAGATCAGACCTACTCAATTTAAGTTTATAAAACCTCTCCAATTATCACCTGCAGAGACGCCAGCCACACCCACACATGCATCACAATAAGGACAGTTCTTCACCGACTTTCAATAATTAATAAATAATAGAGAGAGGAAGGAGGTTGGTCTGGAATATCAACCTTATCTTTATATATAACTTAACTAATCTAATACTAAAGCAATTAAAAGTAGTTCAAAAAAAAAAAAAAAAGAAGAAATAAAAAGATCTTCATGACAAATGACAATTAAAGATTAACATAGTGCTGAGAAAATATTTCTGCCTTCATAACAACAATCCTCCAGCATTTTTGCTTATAAAACCCTCTTCATGCCTCCCACCAAGACTCCAGTAAAAGCAAATTCCAGTTTTATCCTTGTCCTTGAAGCTTTGCATCTCCTACTGTTCATAAAAGATTGTACCAACGTCCTACTTCCTGCTCCTCTTTTTGCTACTTTCTCTTCCACGTTTTCCTGTGGAACTGCCACCAGAGTTGACTGTGGTAGTGTGGGCAGACTGAATAGGCACATGATGCCCAGGAACCAAAGCAGGGAACCCAACAGCAGGGATTCTGCAAAGCAACCCAATACCATTAAAAATCAAGATAACCAAACATTGAACAAATAGCCAACTTTATGTATATGTTGAGCAACAGTTTATAGAAATTCCCTGAAATCCATAAGCTTCATTGAGTGGAGAATGCTGAATCATCTTGCCTGTTATGTTTAACTTCAAATTGTTTAAATGTCGTTAGGTTTATGATATTTAAATACTTGTTAAAGGTGCTTGGAGAAACCCACTCAAATTTAGAAATTTGTCTTATAGATTTGCCAATGCTCCCACGCCCAGATAAACTGGCTTTTGGAGATCCATGAATAAACATTACACTCTACATCTCTCTCCTAATTGAGTACTACAATGATAAAATAAATGGAGCACGGCATAGTAAGAGCTTATAATACATACCCAACAAGAGCACAGCAGACTCCTGCTTGGCTGAGGTAACACCAAATGCACTGCCCTTCTGCAAACTAAGTCGCAGAGCCTGATTCTCTGCAATAAAACACTGAAGCAACCGCCCCAGTCTTCGGCATTCTCCTTCCAAATACCTACTCTTGATTTCCAGATCCCTCACATACATCTTCTTCCTTTCCCTTGATCTAACAGCTGCATCCCTATTTCTCAATTGCCTGGAAAAATCATACAAATTATCACAACCCAAGATATGGGCCCAGACATTATTTTCTCATCGCAGGTACATAAATAACATTTTCTTCTCAGAGCTTAATACGTAAGTAAACAGAGTTCGCAATATAGTTCAGTCTTGCTGAAACAGAAATCAAAATTCATCATCAAAATGCTCACAACAAATAAAATCAATGTAGTGTCTTCTGGAAAGTCATGGAAGAGAATGGTAATTACCCGAAAATTATTATATCCCCATCATAATCAGAAAGATAATTGATATATAATTTGCATTGCGATCAATAGAATGTGAACTACGAAGGTTCAAATTAAATAAAATGCCATAAAATCAACATTATACGACATAGAATGACAACAAGGATTATTGAACACACATAATTATTTTGTTCTAGACAAGGAGCAAACCATTGATATGATAATCGTAATTAAGAATCTTACCTTCCATCATATAAACAGAGCTACTCTCCTATGTAAATTTTGCGGGAAAAAACTATTAATTTAATGTAGAAACAAATAAATTACAGGTACCTTCTCCGTTTCTTAGAGATGGGATTATCAGCATCTTCACCATCGTTTTTCGCCTCATCTCCATCATCAGCTACCATCTCCCTCTCCTTTTCCGTATCGGAAGCACCACCGTTTCCACTATCGGAAGCAGTCGAGTCCTTGTCGTTGGAAGCATCGGCAACCTGAGCAGAGCCATCGGCAGGAGAATCAACGAGAATATCAGCCAAAAAATCGTCGGAAAATTGCTGGGTGGGCTCTACAGCAGTCAAATCGTCGTCTTTCATCAACATGTTCTCGATCTTCCCGATCCACGAAGACACTGAATCAGGGGAAGAATCACAAAAATTACTAGGAGATGATGATTCCGTGAGAAAAGGAGGCGAATCAGGAGGTAATTCAGTAAACAGATTATCCCAATCAACTTGCCCTAGTTCATCGAGCCGAAGAATGTCATCTCCTTGAAAATTTGTATCCTCCATATTACAGAGATGAAGATTAATCAAAGGTAAACTACTTATTTACAGAAAAGCAGAAAAAATAATTTGAATCTGATCCTTTTCTTCGATCAAGAGAGACATTGAATTATATATAGCGATTAGCGACAGGTGTTGAGAAATTTAGAGGAAGGTGGCGGAGACAAACTCGGTTTCTTTGGGGATAAGGAACGCGTCTACTATGACCATCTACTGACCGTCCATGTGTCAAGGTACCCATAGAGTCTAAAACCGGTTCTACAGCATCAGCAGATTAAAGTGTCGTTGCACGAATTTGAATATCTTTGAGCAACAGAGGATCACTACTCCCGTTGGACTTTGTGATGCCATCATCCGACCAATAAAAATACTCTTAATGGACAATGAGCCTCTGTGTCTTTTCCACGTGAAAAACTCCAATTGGTAAAGTAAAGCGTTATTTAATTTTTTTTTACCTCTTAATTAATAATTTTAGAAATTTTATAAAATTAATACATAAAATTTAATTGTATTCATTTTAATAACTTTGCCTAAGAATTTTGAAAAATTATCATAGTTAATGAGGGACCAACCATTAAATATTTACATTATTTTTCAAGATATCCCTCTCTACACATATCGACATAATATATGATAATATTTTTGCTTATTAATAAATAATATTCTCAAACTTAAATGTACCTTTAATTAATTTTTTTATTAATTTAACAATAACTTTATAACCATTTTATTGCGATAAAAAAAAAATTTAAAAGTAAAGAAAAAAAATATTTTATTTTTTAACATAAATAATTCAAATGTTGAATTATTTTAATTCTTATTTATAATTTGATTAAAAAAAATGCAAATGTTATAATTTGATAGTGATATAGTATGAATGTATTATGTGTGGCAATGGATAATGCATCGACCAAAACTACTCTTGTCTACTTCATTTCTTCACTATCTCTAGTATTGACTTACAATTTGTGCATGTGGTTAAATTTTACATACATGGAATAATAACAACACTTTATTTACTAATATCTTGCTTTAATCCTTTAAAAAATGCAAATTTTTTTAAAAAATTTTGATCTATCCGATTCGGTTTTAATTTTTTAAAAAATATTCAAAATAACTGAATCGACCGAGATATATATATATATATAAACGAAAAAACTAAATATTACTTTTATACAAATTTCAATTTGGTTCAATTTAAAATTTAGTTCGATTTATTTTTTTAAAATTCTAATTCCATTAATTCAATTTTTAGAATTTTAATTCGGTTCAAACTGAACCGATTAATTGCTCTTCCACACTAAAAACTATGGTTTAAATTGTTTCATAGTTGGTTACGGTGTTAAAATTTTCATAAATTGAATTTTTAATTTGATTTAAATTAAGAAAATTAAAATCTAATTAAATCGAACCGCACCCATAATTTAATAAAATTATATCATATTTTATATATGTATTTTTATACTCTTGAAAATATTTTTTAAATTAGACTATTAAAATTTTATTAATATTATGATATTTTTTATTTTTTATATTTTTAATCTTCTATTTTTCATACCGACAACAAAGTTATCATGCAAATTAATATTATTGTTAAAATAAATATTAATTATAAAGTTGACGAGTTAGTTTTTATTTTAAAAAATTAATAGCATTAATTGCAGAGTTGAAAAGTAGTACTTCCGTTTTTTAAAGCTGAATCTATATATTTTTAAGTAGAAAATTCATTAATTACTTTTTTTTTTCTTTAGTAGTTAGAGAATTATTTTTTAAAATATTATAATAATTTTATAATTTTTTAAATTATAATTTTATTTTAATTTTTTTAAAATTTGTATAACTTTTTAAAATTTTTATTTTATTTATTTATTACTTATGTCAAATCAACAGTTTTGATAAAATAACTATTTAAACTGAGTTAAAAAAAAACTTTAATTTGAATATTTATTAATATTACTTGGTTAATTAAGAATTAAGATATTTAAAAAATAATTTTATTAATTTGATTAGAAACTTCTTACTTTAAATCGACAAATCCAACTATAAATACCCCTAAATACTATTATTATTTTTATATTTATGATCACTAGCAAATATCTTTAAGATTACTCTTGTTTGACTTTTCAGTTGGTAAAAATTGAAGATGTGAGTCAAATATTAATTTTTAAATTAAATTAAATATTAAAAAAAATATATAAATTAGTAAGATGATAATTATTTTTTCATTTTTTTAAAAATATATATTTTTTTAAGTTAATCCAACAAAGCATAATGTCAATACTTACAAATTAGTAATTTTAATTGTCAGCGGTGAAAGCGTTATAGAAGCAACATATAGAACATAAAGAATCCAACTTAATCCGTGCAAAAGTCAGAGATCCCAATTACCTTTCATACCTTCTAAATCGTTCAAAACAATAAGCTCTCTCACCTCTATTTTCCAACCCATTTGCAAAACCAAAATTGACATAATGCATTGTCGACAAAAATCATGATATACTAACATCAAGCAAAATGGCATCTTTTAAGAAGACCCCACAAAAAATAAAATAAAATATAAAGAATAAAGGAGAGCCAAAAATTCATGGTTGCCTCGGTCACATATTCAATCATGAATTCCATTTCAATTACTTGTCTTCATCTAATCAAGGACAAAACCCTAACACTCTGCAATCTGAAACTGAATTCTGTTACTCAACTAGTTGAAATTTGAACCATTGGGGAAAATATATCACTTGAGATGGGGCGCTTTTCAACACATTGCTTTTCACAGTAATTAATCCTTCTAAAAAGAAATCTATAGCCTCACATTCCATGCCAGAGAACACTATAGAACAATGGTACAAATTCAATATATTAACAGGACAATATGACCTTTTTGACCTCCCTTGTGTTCATCTAGCCCAATTCAGAGATCCAAAACTGGCCCTAAAATCAATAGTAGGATAAGTCATTAGCAAAATAAGCAATGGTATTACTTTGTCTTGTGAAAGGGAAAAATAAAGTAAAAAAGTATAATCGTACTCCCAATGGTCAGCAGAGCACAGAACTTTCAGACTCACGGTCCTACTATAGCTGCAACTTCTAGTCTTTTACATGGTGTCCGAAGCAAATCCTCATTACTTACCTATAAAATGCTAAAAAACTTGTGCTTGCTGATCCGATCAATACACTGAAAGTGCTGAACAGCAAACAGAGTTATCAATGAAAAGGACTCTATAAACATATATACAATGTCTATCAAATCCAAAATTGTTGAAATATTTGCTAATTATGACAACAGTTTCCAAACTTAAAAACCCAAGTCCAACAAAACCTTATAACCCATTTTTCAAGTAATATTCATGCTGCACTGGCAGTGCAATCAAAGAGCCTAAAGCTACACATTAATAATTACTTAGCTACAGAGACAACAAAATGAGAGGGAAAAAAACACCATTTGTCATTCATTAGAGAGTTCAATTGCAAGTAAAATGATGGAAAACATGGTCTTACAAATTCTACCAAAACATCAGCTTATGAAAGAATTTTCACTAAATTTGGTAGTTTCTTATTGATCAAAATTAAATAGTAAAAAAAATAATAAAAAAAAACTTACAGCATCTTTCACATATCAATAATAGGCAATAGCTTGACACTAGATGGGTGACAAGTGACATGAAAAAGTACAAGAAAATTGAAGTAAAGTGTGCACAGCATAACACCATAGAGCTAATCCAAAAGTTTGTTACCACATGAACACTTGTCTTTTATATATGATATTTTTAAAAGAGTTAACAAGTTTCATTTTCTAGCACCCAGTAACAAGTTTCATTTTCTAGCACCCAGTTCACACTAAACAAAAACATGTATTATATATTGTTCAAGAGATGATGAGCAGAGGATCAGAATAACAAGAAAGCCATATACACCTGAGGTTTCCTAGCTTGGCTAGATCTCCACTTCAACAGGGTATCGATAGAAAACAGAAACTAACAAAAGCCTCCAAAACAACAAGATGGATATTCGATCAGACCATAAATGAAGCTTTCCTATATGCTCTGAGATCTTCTCCCAACCTTCAAACACAAAATCCAGAAAAGAATACAATTACTTCGAAAAGTGTTCCAGGACAACATAATCCACATGATAACCCATCTTATTTACCAATTCAATTGAAGATTTCCTCGTCCGTCTATATCCATCATAGTCACCAATAATTTTCTATAGCTAGCTGAATTTTTCCCGGTCAGTCTAGGGCATAAAATCCCAGCATGAAATAAGCAGAATCTCTAAAACCTATCCATTCCATTCGTCATCAACAAGGCCGCACCAACCACTCAAGGAAAAGGAAAAGAGAAGCCTTTCTAACAAATGTTGATTGACAATGAATCAGCACAATGTTACCCGTCGATGAAGCCAATTCATGCAAGGAATGTAGAAAATTGCATATACGCAGCAAAGAAAGCTAGAGTACCCCCAAGGAAATCAACTATTATATAGACCTAATAAATCAATATGATCAAGAAGTCAGACTGGATGACCAGCACTGAAATGAAGGTATACTACTTCAATTTCAATATTAATTATACCAGTAGAGAATTCCATTACGGCAGCAGAACCCACTTATAATATCTGCACAGCCCTACAGCAGATTGATCATTTGGGGTTAAGTTCAATCCTATTTAATTCTAATAATGATTGAAATAAAAAAACAATGCCAGACCCGATCCCACTCTAGCTTCCCTAGACATAAATTCTATCATCAGCAAGCCTAAAGAGAGAGAGAGAGATGCGTCAATGGAGGAATTAATATATAAACAAGAATTTCAGTGGTAAATAAACACAATGCAGCATCATAGAAAGAGACATTAACACAACCAAACCATAGAAAGAAAAATATATAACACCCACACCATGACTAAGAAAACAATAAACGATAGGAGGTTCATAAAACCAATTTGGCAGGAGGATTGAAGCACCTTGAACCCTTAAACATCAGATAAGGAAGAAATCCATCAGTGCTAAAGTACCACTCTAACTGACATAATTACCAACACCACCATCCCTACAGCAGCAAAAATAGTACCAGTCCTTCAACTGAAGGCCATCAAGTGTCAAATATCCAGAGTTTCAAGGAGCATAAACCAAACATCTGAACCTGTAAATATTACCAATAAGAGAAAAAAAATGTGAAAAGACCAGATAGGAACAAGCTAAACTCGGCGTTTCTCACTGTTTTTCCTCTCTTTCTCGGTTCCATTGTTCGATCCTGGCCCTCCGTTCTTCACTACCTTCCCTGACAGGGCTCCTGCTCCGCCTAGGACTACCATGTCGCCTTCTACCCCCATCTCTGTCATACCTGTCGGGTCTGTCCCCGCTCCTACGCCCATTCCCTCTGAAATCGCGGTCTCGATAATCCTTGTCTCGCCTATCATTATCCCTATCTCTCCTGTGCCTTGGACTCACACTCCGGCTCCGGCTCCTACTCCCTCTATATCCACGGTACCGTCCAAACAACTTCCTCCTCAAATCTCTTCCAATCAGCTTTACGTGCATGAAATTACAGTAACCGCCGCGATTACAATTGTTCTCCTCAAACTGTCTGCACGTTGCTTCACGGAAATCCGTGACAGGCGAAAAATCAGCGATAATCGGACGACCGGAATAGAACCGACCCTGTAGAGCTTGCAAAGCAGCGGCAGCCTGTTCCTCCTCCCTGAACTGGACGTAGACGTTGCCGATCATGTGGTCGGCGAGATTATCACAGACGTTGAGGCTCTCTATCTCGCCGAACTTGCTGAGTTCTTCAAAGATGTCTTCGTAGAAGTCCTCAAAGTGCTCCTGGATCTTCCGGGGGTCAATGGGCTGGCCTTGGGCGTCAACGCCAGGGGTGATCATGTCAGGGCGCTGGTACATGTTGGATAAGAGGAGAGTTGGGGAGATTGTGGGGCGGTTATGGAGGCGTGAGCAACGATCTCCGTGGCGGCAAGCCCCGATCTTGAAGTAGAATGGGCAGTTAACGCGGTCCTTTTCAGTGCCGAAAATTGAAGCCAAGTGCTCCGCCATGGTGGATGGAATTCGAAGATTTATTAGCTCCGGTTAGGGTTATTTTTGTATTAAATATGAAGGGAATTCAAAGGGAAAGGAAAGAAAGTGCGTTTGTAGTGAATAATTCAATTCATGAGCGGGTTTGAAAAAAAACCCCTAATTTGGAAACAAAATTGGGGGAAATGGGAGTCAAACCTCAGATTTGGATTGTGCAAGGTTCTAATCTCCGTTATGTTTTTTTTTTTTTCATCAGTTAGTTAATTATCCTTCGTTCGATCTTCCACGATAATTAATTAATAGAAAACTGTAATCACCACTGTAGATCCATTGAATGACAATTTTAATTAAGTGTTTGACCAACGGATTCCAACTTGGCAAACAAGCTCAGCGTAAGCCCAGGGTCTTTTTAATGTGAGATCAAGAGAGATCAAACCCATTTCATTTAATTGAATAGATGATTTTATAACTATTTAATTTGTAAGTAAAACGAATTAAAATTTTAATTTAATTTATAATTAATTTTTTTTAATTTTAAATTAAATTAAATCAAAATTATATATATATAATATTTTATTATTATAATTAAATATATTTAATTTTATTTTATATGCAATTACTTTATTAACTTAATATTAATTTAAAATTTTAAAAAATAAATAAAAAAATCTCAGAACAATGTATTAATTAATAAAATATTTAAATTTTATGTTATATATTAAATTATTTTAAAAATACTTTTATCATTAATATTTTATTAATATTTTTATTTAAATTTATAATAATATAATAGCGATTATAAAAAATATTTTAAATTTAAAATTAATAAATTAAAAATAATTAAATTAAATTAAATATATAATTTAAATATAATAATAATTTTATTTTATTTAAAAACTTTTTAAATAAAAAATTAATTTAATTTAATAATAAATTTTTAAATCAATAAAACCAAGACCTTTTGCATTGCTGGCCTAGCATCGTTCAACAATTAGCTTGCTTGATTAAACATTTATATATGATTCCTGAGAAATATCCAATGAACTAATTTTCCCTTTTAACTCTATTTTTAGTCTAATTAAAGAGTTAATCAGTTAATAAGATACACTATTCATATTTTCTTAATTAATAAAAAATATTAAAATTAAAAATAAAAAATAAAAAAACAAAAAAAACTATGAAACCCAGGTTGGGTTTTCAGCTCGCTTGATCGCCTTCAACGGGGAAATACCAATCTTGAAAATCAAAATCCTCACTCCACCACCATAAACATTCAAGAACCCATCCTTCTCTTAACCCTTGTCATCAGTCTAACGCTGGCAGCCTTAATCATTGTTGCGGTTACCTCTATTTCCACCGCCTCCGATTTTCTCTTTACTTTGGCTTCCTCTTCACCATTGTTGCTCTCCCTTTGGATTTTTCAGTCTACATACTTCTTCTTCTTCTTCTTTTTCTGCTCAGCTGGACCAAGAAGCCAACTCTACTGTGTCTCATCCAAAGGCCTGGAGGGAGCGGCCCTGTCAAGATCGTTTAGATTCCTACTCCTGTTATCGTCGGTGGCGGAATCAACAACATTTATCTCCAGTGTGCCACCCTACGGATCTATACTGTCAAACTCATGTTTTTGTCTTTCTTTTTCAGAAATAGGAAGAAATGCAGTTGATCGGAGGTGGTGGATATTTTGGTAATGAATGATTCAATTAATTAATGTGATTAATGGACAAAGACATTCTATCTAAACTAAAGTATTACAAAGAAAGAAGAATAGAAGAGATTATCATTCATAGCCAAATTCATCCACACAATAAGTTTTTACATTTTCCAGATTTTTTCCATTTTTCTGATTTATTTTTTCATTTTTCATTTCCTTATGAAAATTCTAGTAGTCAATCAAAATAGATTATAGATTAACCAGTCCATGCTCTTTGTAAACTAAACTGTTCATGTTGTTTTGGCAGCGTTGAAGGATGAGGTTTTCTTTTCTTTTTTTAATTTTAATTTTAATATTTTTATCATTTATAAATATTTTTTTTAATTTTAATATTTTTTATTAATTAAAAAATATGAATAAGTTTCACTATTAATATTATTAATCTAATTAACAAACTAAATCTTTAATTAGTCTAAAAAATAAATTAAAAAAGAAAATTAATTTTTTATTTTTACGTGATCCAAATTGAATCATGAATCAAAGTTCTGGCTATGATATATTTCCCAGAGCAAGTTGATGAAAGATGGCCTTATCTATATTGAGTAGTCGGGCTAAAATGATTACAGCCACGAGCTGGATCTATCATGTTTGTTGACGAAAACAAATTATTTTTAAATACAATATAAAATATTAAAATAAATCTTAATCAGTTTTTAGACTCGGACTTGAAAGCTCGTCGAATTAAAATAGTTAAATATAATAATATTATAAAATTTATTATTTTTCTTAATATTTCATAAAATACAGTAATACACTAGAATAAAATTTAATTAAATATAAAATATATAAAATAGCTATTAATAATATGTACTATTGAAATAAAATATTATTATTATTAAATAAAAATATATTAAAATTAATAATTTCAATTAGTTGATAAAACAAGCTTTCGAAAATTTATCAAATCAATTAACGAATAAATGTTGAGTACTTTGAGCTCGATTTGAAGCTGGAGCTCAGATCACTTCTAAATAAACTAGGCTAATATGAAAATAACACAGGAAAAATGAGCGTTCGAGCTTAAAATTTAAATCACATCTAAACAAAGTAGACTAATGTGAAACAAAAACAAAAACAAAAATTAAAAAAAATAATAATTTTACCTCGTAAAAATATAAACTAGTAATTTTGAAATGAAAGAACTAATAAGAGCTTGCATGTAAAATTAAAGAGTTCACCATTTTACTTGTACAACAACTTAAAGAAATGAATTTCTAAACTCTTTTCAATCAAACTCCAGCCATTTGTTGCTACACCATTGAAGCTGTCATCTTCCCTCTTTACAAAGAACCAAACTATACCCCTCCAGACTCGGACAATTATAGTATCAAATCCTAACACCCAAACAAGTCTCAATCTTATCTCAGACTTTATCACAAGACAACCTAACAATTCAGGTTGCTCTACAATATTTATTTCATTCAAACCTAAACTCCAAATATTCACCATAATGCCACAAAGGGCTTAGATGTGCGAGTATCACGTCCACAGCAAGAACCATCACTTTCACAACGCTCAGTAAATTTCAGACCAATTAGGGTATTGGCATCAAATGCAACTTAGAAATATTCAACGAATATGCTAAACAAATTGGTCAATTAATGAAAAAATGCAATGCATTGCACATTCACAAGGCATAAAAAGTTGAAAAAAAAAAAACAACTCAAATAGCTTGCTGACAACACAATATATCACCAAATTAACAGGTCGCAAAGATCAATCTAAAAATTTCAAGGAATACATCTTCAAAAGATCAAGCTTGACCTTTTAAAAAAGGAAAAAAAAAAATCCTTGGTCATAAGTTCCTTTATTGTCACAAAAACAATTAAAAATAAAGCATTTGCAACCTCATTGGGATTTAAAAAATATTTTAAAAAAACTAAGTAAAAGAACACTTCCAAACTTAATAAAACAAGTATCAACTACTAAAGACTTATAATAGGAGTAGTGGGATCAAGCTACTTCTCCAAACAAAAACAAATAGTGGAGAAGTAAACATATCACCAGGTTAAGTGACTTCATTGTTTTTGCTCTTCCTCCTTTTTGGATGCATCTTTGATCTCATCCGTTCCATCATCCTAAACAAATAAGAGCAATTATCAATAAACAGCTAACCAATAACATTCAAGAATGAGACATAATAAAAATGGAACATGATGAAAGAGATCAAGACCTGCATATCCGAGGTCCACAAAGTGAGATTATCACGAAGAAGTTGCATGATCAAGGTGCTATCCTTGTATGAATCCTCTCCCAGTGTATCGAGCTCTGAGATGGCTTCATCAAAAGCCTAAGGAAGACAACACAAAAAAATTTGGCAGTCTATCTATAGTAACCACATTTAGAAAGAAAGAACGAAAAAAAAAATGTTCATTAATTACTGGCACTGGAACTCCCACTGGATAACAACCATAAACAAAAAAAGCAAGCTTTAAAATCAACTCCTAGCTTAATTTTCAGGAAGTTATTGTTAAAAAGGAAATTTTTGAGAGGAGCGGGAGATTGAACAATGACTCAATTTAATTCACCTCAAAAAAGCCTTAGTCCCAAATTAATTGGTGTCGGCTATATGGATTTTTTTTTTCCGTTCCAAGCACTCATGAGTTATGTATGCAGAAAGATCTAGAGCAACTAAGTCATCCTTAATTACTCTCTCCCAAGTTAGTTTAGGTCTATTTCTGCCTTTCTTCCTAATATCTAGTTTAATATGGTCTACTTTGCTACCCAGTGCATCGCTAAGCCTCCGACTCACATGACCAAACCATCTCAATCTGTTTTCTCTAAATTTATCTCAATGCTAACTATTAACTTTTTCTTTATTACATTCATTTGGAATGCGACGACACTTTTACAAATATCACAATGACACATTCACAAATTTCTAACTCCCTCACCTGTTTGGCAAGATTGCAAGCACGATCAGGAGAATTCAAGATCTCATAGTAAAACACTGAGAAGTTCAGTGCCAATCCCAGTCGAATGGGGTGAGTTGGAGCTAGTTCAACATTTGCAATATCCTGAAAATAGACATTAAACAAAATCAATTTATTATCAGATAAAAGTCAATATATTCAAGCTCAAAAAATTATCTGTATCCAAGGATTGAAATATCCCATAAGGGTAAAAAGAAAATCATGCTTCTTTGCATACAGATAACAAATAAGGTACAAATGCAAAAATAGTGATATCCTCAAATAAATCAATCCCTTATCATTTGAAAAAATTCCATTTAAATCAATAGCACAAGTTTCAACTAAATGTACAAATAAAGAATAAATAACACCCAATGACTCTATTAGCGAACATTTCAAATTGCATTTGCAATACCCAAACATATTAAATTACAGTACAAATAGCCACAGCTAAATCAAACATTGTAAATAACACTACACATATGAAGCAACCATATTAATTAAGCTGCAACACCGTATCAAAATTCACATTAGCTTTCTAACATGCCCCCACGGTAATAATAGAAAAATGGAAAAATTCATACCCAAATTCAAATTACCTAATAGACCAGATCAAAAAGTTCAAATAATTCACAAGTACAAAAAGAACCATGATCTAAACTGTGAAGCAGGGATTATCATCAATCATGGGTGCCATCATGGATGGTAGCTCAATTCTCAAATGCTTTATACACAGGATTAGAATATGCCACAATGGATAATAGATCAGATATGCAACAACAATAAAGTAATAAACAAACATGGGTCTCATTTCTAATATATAAGCCAATAACATGGATTCTCAGAAAGACTGTCCAGCACTGACTACCGTATCAAACAAATGTATTCAAAATACACCATAACAAAGCCTAGAACCAGTAACCAGATCATGAATGGGAATCTATTTATATCAAAATCAATTCAACTTGACAAAAACAAAATCTACAGATCTATTCCACATATTGGGGCAAACAAATGAATCCAATCGCAAAACATACATTAGCAAATCTAAAGAATAAGATACAATTAACATTCAATAATTTAAGTCAAACTTGATTAATTTCCACGCAAAAAAGAGATTAAATCTACAAATAAATATATTAAAATCCACAAACCTGAGCAGATTTATACGCACTGAGCGTATTCTCAGCAGCCTCTTTCCTCTCATCCCCAGTCTTGAACTCAGCAAGATACCTATGGTAATCTCCCTTCATCTTCAGATAAAACACCTTAGAATCACCGTTAGCAGCAGCCGGAACGAGTTTCTCGTCCAAAAGCTTCAAGATCCCACCACAGATCTCGGAAAGTTCGGCTTCAATCTTGGCTCTGTACTCCTTGATTAAAGCGACATGGTCAGCGTTACCTCGGCTCTCTTCCTTCTGCTCGATGGATGAAATGATTCTCCAGGAAGCACGGCGAGCGCCGATGACGTTCTTGTAGGCAACAGAGAGGAGGTTACGCTCCTCGACGGTGAGTTCGTCGGATTCCGAGGAGGAAAAAACGACCTTTTCCATGAATTGGACCATTTCTTCGTAGCGCTCGGCTTGCTCGGCGAGCTTGGCCATGTAGACGTTGTCTTCACGAGGAGATCCGGCGGCCATTGTTTTTCAGATTTGATTTGAGGGATTTGGGAAGGTGGTGAGTTTTTCTTGGAATTTGAAGAAGACAATATTAGGAAAGTGGCTATATCGAAGACTCGGTCTTTAATTTTATCGTGGAGAGTAAATTACAGATTGATACCTCCATTTTAATCATATTTTAAAATTCTCAGTTTCAAGTCCAAATCTAATTTAAAAAAGGCCCATAGTTTGTTCAAAAATCACATCCGACAGTTAGGTTCCCAATTTTTGAAGCCCATTTACATACAACTTCTTATCAAGTTATCGTGGCCCAATCTTACACTAGATGCCACCATCTTATATGCAAAATGTAACTTTCAAACATAATCACAAGTTCCCATTACAAAATTTTTTGAATAAGAAAGATTGGGTTATAAACGTAAGGATCTAAATTTTCTTGTCGATGTCCATGTTTATTACAGATAAAGCAATTGGAAAATTTAGTTCTCCTGCATTTCCAAAATGAGAAAAGGGATAAATGCATCGAGCAAAATCAATTAATGGTTTCAAGCCTCCTGCATAAGTATAACAAGGTGCAAGAGAGCAAGCCACCCAGATTAGATGAAACCCTCCACATAGAGATGAAACCCAAATAGACTAGTAGAGATGAAACCCCAAGATTAGAGAAAAAAAAAATACAGGAGGAAAGCAAATTCAGAGAATTATGGGTCTAAGTCATCCTTAATGGATTATAGCTCAATCCTTCATCCGAATCCAGCCTAGTCCTCATCATATGAAGCTCCTCGAAAACTCTCATATGGTTTTGAAGGACTATATTTTTTAAGACAGATTACAGAGATGTTCTTATTTCAAGGATAGCCATCATGATCATCACAAATTTTATAGTTTAAAGAAAAAGAAAATGACAGAGAATTGTGGAAAATAAAAGTTTCATGACTCATCGAACATTCAAATCCACTAAATATCAACAAATTGAAGTAGAAAGAGAATGAATTGTTTACTTGAATCAAGCAGGAGAGATGACACAAAGAGCAATGAGAAATTTCTTACACAGAAGATGGTTGAAGATTTTCAAAGCAGGAGGCTGGGCCGCTATGATTTTCTTTGTGATAAAAATTGGAATTTTAAAATTTTTTAGATACACTACTGTTGAACTTTTTGGGTCTGGGGGCCATGGCCCTTTGGGCCAAGGCTAGGTCCACTCTTGTTTGCAGGAAACAAACAATATTTTGAGGCAAGTATAAAAGGCAACCACAAAAATAATGAAATCATATTCATTTGAAACCCAAAAAATCTCTTTTCTTAAGAAATATTCGAAAGAAACATGAAATTTTACATCCAAAGAATTCAATAAATCGATTCATTACTACCTTAAGCATCAAAGAATTTTTGGCTTGACCCTTTAATACCTTTATTCATCTTGCAAAATTCAACTCCTCCATACAATTGTTCAACCCAATACCTCATTGATAAACAACTTATCAATATATATTATCAAAGTGAAATTATAAAATTAATGGCATATATATACAAGAAAAGGAAAATACTTCTTAGTCATTTAGATAACACTACAAGATCGACAGAACCAAAAAGGAAATGACTTGTATATGAAAATAGGTAGGTAAAACTGAGAGCTTTTTTCTTAAAAATAAAAAAAAAAAAAAAAAATTACAATTTTATAACAAAATCTATTATTATTATCGGTTTATATCAATTGCGCATTTGATACCCGCGTTGTCTGACACAATGCATCCAACACATGCTTTGTCTGACGCAGAGCCCGCTCTGTCTGATGCATCCCATTCAATGCCCGCGCTACTGACGCAGTGCATCCAAGGACTGCGCTATATTTTTATTTTTTATTTTATTTTTTTAAAATTAATATTTTTTTAATTTTTTATTAAATTAATTTAAAAGTGCAGGTCTTCAATTTTTTTTATTCCAGTTAGCACAATATTTATAAGTAATTTTTTTTAAATTAATGTCTAGAACTAGTTAATAGTATTTTTATTAAAATCATGATAGTATTAAATTTATTTAATTAAATAATTAAATTTTAAAAATAAATATTTTTGATGTATTATATTTTTATTGTTAAATTATTTATTTTAGAAAGTTTAGTTAAAATTAAT
>CANXYC012087142.1:0-11023 GCA_948193065.1 Aleurites moluccanus | reverse complement strand
TATGATATGTTATGGCATGATGTAAATATGTGATATAATTGTATGTAAGATTCAGAATCTGTGAGTTCTACGGGTTTATGGTGGCCTTAAGCCTACCCTTGCCCTAGGACCGTCGCACCACTGGAGTTGGGGTGTGACATGCATACATGAGATCTTTTTTCCGAATCAATGAAGCCAACTGTTGCATATAAATTTCTTCTAACAGTGTGACATTTAAGAAGGCATTATTCACATGAAATTGATGTACGAGCCACATGTTTGAAACTGCAAAACAAAGTGCTAGTTTGATTGTGGCAGGTTTAACCATAGGAGAAAAAGTTTCTTTGAAATCTCTGCCTTATTGTTAATGACATCCCTTGGCAACTAACCATGCATTGTATCTTGAGATGGATCCATCAACATTTCTTTTCAACCTAAAAACCCACTTACAACTAATTACATTTTTAGACCTAGAAGAAGGAATTAATTCCCAAGTATCATTAGCAATCAATGCATTATATTCTTTGGACAATGCATCTCTCCAATTTGTATTCTAAATGGCATGAGATATACAAGTTGGTTCAATAGGTTCATGAAGGACATGTTTTGTTGCAAGGTGTGCATATTTTGGATTTGGTTTAAAAATATGGTTTTGCGATCTAGTAACAATTTTTCTTTGTAGTGGAGGTTGGTTTTCAGTGAAATTTGTGTTTGTGTTTGAGATTGATTTTCAGGTTGTGAAAATGCAGGTGTAACATCAGTTGGAGGTTCAATTTTAGGAATACTAACCTGATGCCTTTTTGAAGAAGCAACCACCACATCAGTGTGATTATTCAAGTCTGAAGATGAAGGAGCATTTGAAAACATTGTACTTGCAAAAGGAGTGATTGAAGTTGGTATTGTGTAAAAGGAAGAAAGAAATGAATTGGCAAAGTTTTTAATTGAAATTTTTTGAACTGAATTTGACGCACAATAAAAGGAAGGAAATTCATTTTCTTTGAAAACAACATGTTTGGATATAAAGACCCTTTTTCTACTAATATCCATGCACTTGTAAGCACTTTGATAGAGAGAGTACCCCAAGCAAAGGCAAGGTTTTGATTTTGGTTAAAGTTTATTGTTCATCCAAACACTTTCAACTTATAATAATTAGGCTGATCATGGAAGAGTTTTTCAAAAGGTGAATAATTTTGCAAGATGGGTGTAGGTAACCTATTAATAATATACACAGCTATAGAAAATGTATAGGTCCAAAAAATAGATGGTAAGGATGCTTGTTGAAGTAATATCAAACCTATTTCTACAATTTGTTTGTGCCTCCTCTTAGTAGTCACATTATGCTGTGGGGTATGAGAAGGTGTCTGAAATTGAGAAATGCCATGATGAGCAAAGAATTTTTAAAGCTTAGTATATTCACCTCCTCCATCAGAGTAGACAAAAATAATGCTTCGATTAAAGTACTTCTCAACTAGTGTTTTGAAATTTTAGAAGATGGAGTAGACATTAGACTTGAATTTCATTGGAAAGAACTAATTATATTTTGTAAAATGATCGATAAATATAACTTATTATTGAAAGCCATCAATTGAAGTGGATGGAGATGGACCCCAAACATCTGTGTACAATAGCTCTAAAGGCCTAGTGCTATGTAAACTAGAAGTACCAGATGGTAGTTTATGACTCTTGTTACAATGACAAACATTACAAGAGTGTAGCTTATAGCAATTAAAACCTAACTTATTGATTGAAATTGCTTGATGCAAAATTTTGGCATATGGATGACCTAATATGTTATGTCGGTTTTGAAAAGAAACGCTGACAGAAGAATGAACTTGAGCAGACAAACATGAGATTGAGTCTGTTGAGGGTAAAATGTAAACATCACCTTCATTCCGGCCTTGAGTCATCACTCTCTTTGTGGACAGATCCTTCATAAGAAAAACATCAGGATAAAATTCAATAGAAACTTGATTTTGTTTACATAATTTTCCTATTGAAATAAGATTTTTTGCTAATTAAAGGAACACAAAGTGTATTGTCCAATTTTAAAGAAGATAGTTTAGATGTGATTGAACCAGTGTCTGTATGAGAAATAAATAAACCTGATCCATCTCCAATAGTTATCTCATCAGTTCCACCATACTTTTGAACTTGAGAAAAGTTATGGACATCAATTGTCATATGATGAGATGCAGTAGAATCCATGAACAACCTTTAGCCTGAAGCTTTCAAGGCAGTGAAATTCGATGTTGGTTGACTAGACAATATGCACTTGGATTTGTAGCATGTTCTAGCAGTATGTCTTGGCTTTTGATACATTTGGCAAATAACTTCTGCAACTGATGCCTTGCTTTGTCCCTTAGCATTTCTTGAATTGAAGTTGTTTATGTTAATTGAATTAAATGATGAATGAGAATAATTCTTACCATAATTTCCAAACTCTCCTTTATTTTTTCTATAAAAATTTACAGTCATAATCTCTGCACCATTAGACTTAGACACCTTAGATAGAAACTATTTATGATCTTCAAGTTTATCATGTAATTCTTCAAAGGTAATGCCAGAATCTCTAGCTCTAATAATAGGTCAAACCTCCCTATAGTCACCAGGCAAGCCATTTAGAGTATGGATTACCAAATCATCATCATCTATTGGTGCTCCATTCAAAGCAAGCTCATCAGCTATGCATTTCATTTTTTGCAGGAACTCTAAAACAAATAAAGTTCCTTTCACCTGAGAAGTCAACTTCTCTTTGAGCATCATAATCCTCGAGCAAGACTTGTTAGCAACAACTTCTCTACTTTTTGCCTAGCTTCTGTTGCGATTTCAGATGAGGCATTGAGAGACATTACTGATTCAGTCATAGATGCTATAATAACATAGAGCAGGAGTAGATCTTACTACTTCCAATACACATAGCTAGGATTTGGAACTTATTCATTTTTATCATTAAAAAAAGTCTCGGGTGGGCAGGATTTTGTACCATCAAGGAATCCCATCAAATTATATCCATTAAGTAGAGATATGAATTGTGCTCTCCAAGACAGAAAATTTGCAGAGC
The DNA here is from genome assembly GCA_948193065.1 of Aleurites moluccanus. NCBI lineage: Eukaryota > Viridiplantae > Streptophyta > Magnoliopsida > Malpighiales > Euphorbiaceae > Aleurites > Aleurites moluccanus. The sequence goes on along the minus strand of CANXYC012087142.1, from coordinate 7,983 downwards.
TTAATTCCATAGGTAATTCAGTAGCGACATTGATGGATAAAACAGAAGTAGTTACTGATGTTGAATGAGACATAGAAGAATTTGATGGTATAACAGTAGCATAACTATTGGTTGAATCAGGAGAATAAGCCATTGAATTGTGAAAAAAAATCATTTGAGCATTAATTCTCCAATACCATATAAAAACTTAAGATAAGAGATAAAATAATTTTGATTTGTATTGAATGATTATAATTATCATTATACTTAGCCTTTATAAATGCACACAATTTCTATAGATTTGGAAAGATAAATACAACAATAATATAATAATAATAACAATAACAATGTGTGAATACTAATATGGCAATACAATAATATAATAATAATAACAATAACAATGTGTGAATACTAATATGGCAATACTCCTAGAGGGGGGTGAATAAGAGTTTAAAATATTTTGAAGAAAATACACAACTAAAAAGCAATAGGTAAATTAATTTTAAATAGCAAGTGATAATAAAGGATAAAGGTTAAGAGAGCTCAACCAATTTATAGTTGTCACACCCCAATACCACCGGTGCGACGGTCCTAGGGCAAGGTAGGCATAAGGCCACCATAAACATGTCTAACCCTTAACTAAATCTGTCTCATATATAACAACATACACTTATCCAATGCAAAACATCATATCTCATAAATCATCATTTTATATTATGACATTTTCACTTATTCCCTACTAATCAAAAGATAGTTCTAACATCAATATGGAATAAATGAGAGTCTACAAATGCCATCCATGGCAACAAAATCAAAACTATTCCATATATATCTATGGAGCTCTAAAAGAATACTTCTCAATAGATATGATTATATATATATACATAACAAAAATATTATCCAAAATAATTACATCCAAGCTTCTTGTGAAGAAGAAGTCAAGAAGCTCTATCATCTGGATTAGCTCTCTCTCGATCTACACTAGCACCCGAAACCACAGAAGAGGGATGAGCCTTCAACTCAATAAGATATGAACAACATAATGCTTTAGGTTAATCAAGAATCTGAGTATCAAATCATGAACATATACATATACATATACTTGGGCATGAAAGAATCTTAAACTTGTACTTGAAGAAGATGTTAGCCCTCTTGGGCTTGATGTTGATTTTGATGATAACAAAACAATATAAATGTGTTATTTGTGCTAACAATTTGTTTGAGTTGATTGAGGCATGAGAAATCATGACCATTATTCAAACTATAGGATTAACATATTTTAAAGAATTTTATATAGTGCACATACTTAGGGGGAGCAAAATTGAAGAAGTGCACAAGTTAGGTTACTGAATTTTGGTGCATCGTGGGCGCAACCACTTGTAGTCGCAGGCGCGGCTCTAGGAACAAGTTTGGCCATAGGTGCGACAAAGTCAGTCGCAACCTTGAAAAGCTTCCGGTCGCGGGCGTTACACTTTCCAGTCGTGGGCGCGAAATTAATTTGAGAAATTCTAGAATCATGCAGCAGCTTCAAGATGAACAGTGTCTCTCTAGTAGCAGGCACAACACAAAGAAGTCGCAGGTGCGACTAGGTGAAGTCGCGGAAGTGACAAGTTTATTCGAGGGCGCGGAATTAAAATGAGAATTTATCAAATCATTCAGTAGTCTCAGATGAATAGTATCTCTCTGGTAGCGGGCACGACGAATGAAGTCGCAGGCGCGACTAGTGAAATTCAAAGGCACAACTTTGAAAAATGACATATTTGCACAAAGTCTTATTTGATGCCAAATTCTATACAAATTGGGAGAAGTTATTAGGACAAGCCATATATGGATGGAAATATATGGATGTCTAGTTTTAGGAACAAAAATTATATTGAGCATTGGACATTGGAAAATGAAGATATGAATTTTTGAAAGAATTATGCCCAAGCTGGCAGACTAGGATAGAATAGATGGGACAACTTGAAGATATTTCTGGGAATTATAAAAGAAGAATTTGAGCATGAAATTTTACATGATTTAATATCTAAATGTCTAGTTTTATATGGAACAAGAATTGAGTCATTTAGAGCTCTATAGAAAGAGAAATTGAAGAATTAGTGAAGCATGCTCAAACTGTCTTATAAATTAGAGCAACAAAATATTATTATTTTTTAGGACATGAAAATAGATTATTTTGGAGTTTAGTTAAACTAGAAAGTTATATTAGACATCTCAAAGCTTTCAAAAAAAAAAAGGTACATGATTTGGAGCTGTATAACTTGAGATATGAAGAAAACAAGTCACGGGTGCAACACCAGAAGTCGAGTGTACGACGTTTCTTCAAAAAGGTCCAGTAGCAAAATACCATTTTTGTCACTTAAAATAGACACTTAGGGGTCCAACATATTCAAAATTCAGATCAAAAGGAGATCTACACAATTTATGGTGAATTTCTAAATTTCACCATGACTTTACTCTCCAAGTACTATACGAGCAGGTCTGATTAAATTAGATCTCTCTTGAGCTGCAATTCTCTAATCTCCTTAAATTTTACAATCATCTATATAACACATAAAAGAACATTTTTCATGTTTACACTTTTGACTCGCTCATCCTCTAACATTCTCAAAATAAACAAGCCAACTTAGACTTTTTGCAAGAAATAGTGAACTAGACAAGTTCTAGTCGAGGAAGCAAATCTCCTCATACACACAAAATTTTACAAAACGGTTCTACAGACTTAAAGATAAGATATAAATATACAACTTTTATGTTTTATACTTTTCTAAATTATTTCTTTAAGATTATGAAAACTGACTCAAAAGATTCTTCCCAAACACAGATTCTGAAATTCTTAAAACATTAATCTATTCGCAATCATTTCAACAAACAGGCATAAAAAAAAATTAACAGGTATTACAATAGTGGTTCGAAGCCAAGTTCCTTTTCCTACATCCACTTCTCTCAATATCAACCTGATATTGAGGTTCCACTAGAACCGGGTGCACCACCCAAATCAATTACAATAGATTTTCAGGGATTTCACCCTTTGCACACTAAGTTACAACTCAGATTTTTACTCTCAGTAATAGAGATAAAAGATTTCTAAGTATCTTTAAACTTATAAAAGGCTATTCAAAAGATATACAATGAAGTATGAATAGCTAAGACTAGCAAAAGCTAGTAAGAACTCTAAGAATAAAGAAGTAAAGCTTAAAGAGTTTAGAAAATGTGAAAAATAGAGTATGAACTACAACAATTTGATTTCTCTTTAGATATGTTCTTCTCTTAAGTTTTGAACTTCAAATATTCATGTATTTATATTCTTCAATGACTGGTGATTAAATGTGATCGTTCTAGTTGCATTTAATGTAAGATTTGCCTCCAAATCTTTTTCTAACGGCTATATTTAAAACAGATCAGTCGTGATATTGACAGACAACTACCGATTCACGGGCATGACAAATACTCACGGTCGTGAAGATGAATCTTCACGAGTTTGAACCAAAATTCACTGCCTTGGAATCTTCTGTGCTAATTTCAAATTTTCAAATCATCCTCGGTCGTGAAAGATAATCACAAGCCTGAAAGTCGTTCACGAGTTTGAGTAATTTTTCACGGTCTTGAAAAGTCTTTCTGTGTCTCTGATATAAATCCATTCTTAAATCCATCATGGGCGTGATGACAAGTAATGGTCATGAAACTCATTCACGGCCTTGAAGAAATATTCACGGGCTTAAAGATCATTTCTGAGTAAATTTTGAATTTTGACTTGATTCTTTTCATGGGTGTTAAACATATTCACGGGTGTCAATCCCTATTTTCAAATAAAAACTTAAACACGCAAGTTAAATAATCATTTGTAACTTAAATATATTAATTAAGACTTTGTTTTGGTTTAAATTACATTATCAATATCATTATAGAGTCAACAATCTCCCCCTTTTTGATGATGACAAAACAATATATTGAAAATATCAATAAGTCAGATAAATACTCCCCCTAAGTTGAAACTCCCCTTTAATTTAGTTAAACATGTTCAACATTTAACATTTCTATTTGGCATTCAATATTTCTCCCCCTTTTTGTCAATAATCAAAAAGGTTATCTTCAAATTAACATACTAATAGCACAATAGAATAACTTACTGAACATTCAATATAAGAAGCAGAAATTTCATAAACAAGGTAGTATTGCATAAACATCAAAATGAGAAATGTGCCAATACTATAAATATAAACATGATAAAATATGAGCACATAAACAAAAGCTCAACAAAAAGAACAACTAGGATGAAGAAGGAACGGAAGAGTCGTCGGGTGGAGGGTCACTTTCAAGTGATAAAGCACTACGAAGACTATCCACAGACTTTTTCAGTACTTCTTGATTTGCTTCAAGTCGATCTTGCCGAGAAGTGAATTTAGACTCCAAAGAGTCAAATCTAGTGTTGATCCTAGACAAATGCTCCAACACTTGGTTATGAAAAGACTCTATTGAACTAAATGGTTGAGAGCTGGATTGAGGTGCTGTCGAAGGAGGATTGCAAGAACGTTTCCGAGATGGTTCATCAAACATTGCAGCTAGCTCTACATCAGACTCATCCTCCTCCTTATCATCTCTATCATCGGTGGTTAAAGCCTATCCATCACCAACCTTTTTCGTATTTCCCATTTCGCGAAAGGTTGAGATATCCAGATAATCCTTGGGAGTGGTAAGAACTTTGAATTTTGGATTATGTGCAATACCAAAGTGAATGGAAATCCGAGTTACATACATACCAGGAAATAGTTTGCCTTTTACTTTTGAGCTCATATCATTGAACACATCCACAAGCTACCTAGCAACATCCACATCTATTCCTTGTCACAAACAATGCAAATGAAATAGCTCCTTGCAACTTACAGTCCGAACATCAAACCGAGCAATGCCAATCAATGCTTCCTAAACCGAGGAAGGATCCTAATGGTCTGAAATTCGACAAACCCCACTAGACTTAAGCTTAAACAAACCATCAAGAGCATCAGAAGTGAGAGAGCGGTTGGTTTTGCCTAGCCTAAATTTCATGTCATCAGTAGGACTCACAAGTAGTGTTGTGAAAAATTCATACACTAGCTCTAAATGCAAGTCGGATGAGTAATAAGCAAATTGTCTATCACCGAATAAATCTATGCAATACTTAGTGACAGAATCATTCAATCCAATCATCCTTAAATCAGTAAAGTTTATGCTTCGATAGCCTACCGGGTTACCTAGCTGTCTAAGAACAGAGAATCTATTAGTGTGATGTTGAGAGGTAAATGAAAGACCGAAGGAAAGCTTTATCAGTTCTTCCCGCACTTGAGATGCTTCACCCAAATTCGGACCCTTTCCTTTTCCTTTAGATCCCACATTCTTGGTTTTTGCCATTTTTTAGGGTTGAAGAGATAAGGATGAAGGTTTATAGGAAAAGAAGTAAAGAAAATGAGAGAGAGAAAGTTGAAAATCTGAAAATTTGAGAGAAAAATGGGAGAGACAGAATAAATAGAATTGAAGTTTAAAATGAAAATGAAAAGATACGGACGTGTCTTTTTAAATACCCGCATCTTTACGAGTGTGAAGACCATTCATGGTTGTGAAAGACAAACCCAAATTTTAAAAAAGACACAGAATGGTTTTTCACGGGCGTTAAAGAATTTTAAAGGGCATGAAAAATTATAACTGGAGTTAATGGATTAACGGGCGTGAAATGCATGATTGAGGTAATTTAAAAAAAAAAAATTAAGACAATTTTTTGAGCTTTGAATTATGCTTTCATATGCACATGATTATAATTCATACATTTTAACAATAAAATCATGTAAACTGAAGTGAAAGTGATGTGAATTTACAAAATTCTCTCACTTAGATCTCAATTTGACATAGAAACATATAAATTTTCATAAATATTTATAAATCATGCAATATCATCACAAATCATTATAATTAATTATATCTAATTAAAAGCAAGCCAAGATTCATACCTGAGAGGTATCAATCATACCTAATTCCCTTCTTATGAAATAAGATGCTTCTTTGTCCAAGGGTTTTTTGAAGATATCAGTAAGTTATTTCTTACTATCCACATATTCAAAATTAATATGCCCTTTGCCTACATGATCCCTAAGAAAATGATGCCTTATATCTATATGCTTAGTGCATGAATGATGAATTGGATTATTTGAAAGATTTATGGCACTAGTGTTGTCACATTTTATAGGAATACAATTAATTGAATGTCCAAAATCTTCTAGTTAAGTGCAACAACTTGCGACTACTACATTGATAAGTGCAACTGAATTTTGCTTTTTTGAAAACCATGATACTAGCATATTTCCCAAAAATTGACAAGTGTCACTTGTGCCTTTTCTATCTATTCTACAACCACCATAATCCGTATCGGGGTATCCATATAGATCAAATGAAGACCTTTTTGGATACCACAAACCTAAATTTGGTGTATCCATAAGGTATTTCATAATTCTTTTTGCTCCGATGATATGTGATTCCTTAGGATTAGATTGAAAACATGCACACATGCAAACACTAAATAATATGTCGGGTCTAGATGCAGTTAAATAAAGTAATGATCCTATCATGCTTCTATAAAGTTGTAATATCCTAGGTGAAATCCTAATTGGAAACCCTAACCCTAATACCTTAACCTAGGGGGAGTTAGGGGTATTTGCATGAGTTGGTTGGTATGTGTGAAATATGATTTTTTACTTGATATGTCTCTATGCCATTGATTGTATTTCATGCTGTAGAATTTAAATGATGTAATTACATGTGACTGATAGCTACATATGTTATAGGATTGAATTAAATATGCTTACATGAATGATTGATAAATATTGTACTATATGTTTTAAAAATGTGTGTTACATGTGTAATTTGTTATAAATAAATGATTTGGGGAAAATAAATTTAGGGTAAATAAAGTGAATAGATAAAATAAAATAGTTTAATTAGCTTAGAAAAAAAAAAAGAATATATATATAGGACTTGATTGTATAAAAAAGTAAATGAGAGGGAGCTAGTTGGAAATTTATAGGACGTAGATGTAAAAGGAAGTGATGGAGAGGGATTTAATGGATATTTGAGTGACTAGGATCCTATGAAATGGAGTATTGGTACATCCAAAATCTAAAGGATGCATGTTAGGGTGCAAAGAGTTATTATGGAAATGGGGGCATAGGATTATATCAAAAGTTCACCAACCCACTAACTTATTCACTCAAAATTTGCATATTTGCCTTCTTCATTCAAAAACCTGTGGCCATCCTTGCTTCAAACCAGAAATTCTTCTTCCTCCTCCATTTTTTGTTCGGCCAAGAAGTATCAAAAGGGTTTGAAGCATTTTTTGTTCAAGTTTTGAGTAGAATAAAGATTATAACTTCTCCATTCCTTCCTTTAAGCTAGAAATTCAGATTTTGGGGATTGTTTGGGGAGTTTGATTCGGCCACTTCAAGAATCCAAGGTAAAGGTTTAAATTTTCTGATTGGTTAGTTTTTCATGATGCTTAAATGATGGTTAGAACCTAGGTTTGGAAGATTTTTATTTTGGTTAGGGGATTAGGTTTGGTGACCGAACCATGCTTATGGTTTTGGGAAAATTGTGATCCTTGTTCTATATTGAGTAATTGATGATGAAATTGGTGCTACATAGTTGTTAAATTGATAGTTTATTTGTGAATTGAACATATGGTTTGTAACTTCCTTTTTTACCTAAATCAAATAGGGTTTTGGGGGAAGGGTTGGTTCTTGGTTTACTTGTGTAATTAATATTGAAATTGGTATTGAATAGTCAATTATTTGATGAATTGTTATTGGTTTGGATGTTGAATTCAAAATGCCCCTTTTGGCAGAATGGTTTAGGGCTTTTAGGGGAAATTTGCTTCCTTGTTTTAATTGAACAATTGCAATTGTGATTGAGGTTATTTGAATGTTATTGGAATAGTTTAATTATCAAATGAATGTTTGTTTTTGAATTCAAGGGTGGACCGAA
>CANXYC012086942.1:0-21870 GCA_948193065.1 Aleurites moluccanus | reverse complement strand
ATATATATATATATATATATATATATATATATATATATATATATATATATATATATATATATATGAGACTTGCCTCTTTGGAAACAACCTCATATAGAATTTATTCTAGGCCATATTTTGAAAACATTCACAATTTATGTGTTTTTTCAATTTTATTAGTTTTATCTTGATTTATAATTTTAGTTATAATTATATTTAAATTAAAAAATTAATTAAAATTAAAATTAAAAATATTATAATTATATTAACTTTTATTCTTCTTTTTTTATATCATAATTTTCACTTAAAAAAAATTCCACTTTTTTTTTTTTTCTCTCTTTTCATCCTTTTCAATTTAAAAAATTAAACTATTATTGTTCATAATTATGCACAGTTGCATAGATTTTTTGATAATTATGCATGTTGGTTGCGTGGTGATTGAAACTGGAATTGATTCACTACAAACAAAATATGTTACATCTGTTTATATACAAAGACAAAAGAATCTCTCAGCTAGCTAAGTTGTCAATCCTTTAACAAACAGCATTGCTTTAATCAATTAATAAATACTAAGTTTCATCTTCTGTATGAAGTGACAGCCACTCTCCCTCAAGATGAGCACATAAACAGCACATATATTTTACTTGGCTTGACTCCTATTGATCGAACTCTTCTAATAACTCCAAAGTAAACTTTATTTAACACAATGAGATACCATAATTTGTCCTTGCTATCTCTAATCCAAGAAAGCACTAAACTTTACTAAGATCGTTCAATTTGAAATGAGAGTTTAATATTTGTTTTAAATTTATTATGAGAATAATTATCACCTGCAATGGCAATGTTATCAACATACATAAGCAAAGCAATAAATTCAGACTTTATTATTTTCGTAAACAAAAAGTAGTCAGCCTTGAACTGTCTTAATAAATCCATGACTTATCAAACACTTAGTATACTTTGCATTCCACTACTTGGAAGCTTATTTTAATCCACACAAGGATTTATGAAGCTTGCAAACTAACTTGTGTTTGTTACCAGTAGACTTAACAACATTAGAATTAACAGATTGAAAAACACAATTAACACTACCAATATCAGAATTACAAGCAATACTATAAGCATTGCTAGATACAAGAGCACCAAAAATAGAACCACTAGAAATACAACTACCAGAACCACCAAAAATAGAACTACCAGAACCACTAGAAACACAATCGCCAGATTCAATACCATACTCCCCCTGAAGTTGGTATTGGGGTGGCAAACCTATATATACTTCTATTAGATCACTATTTAAGAAAGCATTGTTGACATCTAATTGAGATAAATGCCAACATCTGATTAGTCGTTAATGCAAAAAATAATATGATTGTAGTTTGTTTATAGCTACAAGATTGAATATTTCTTTATAATCAAAATCCACCCTTTGATATAAAAAGAATAAATAATTTGTGATGAGGAGATACATTATTATAAGACATATGATTTTGAATGGGATGAGAAGTGACAAACATAGTATCAACATTAGCATATTGGTTTTGAAGGTTAGTGTGGTAATCTTGCAAGTAGCTTGGAGGTTTAACAATTATGTGACTCCTTCTAGTTGGCTTAGTTGCATTTGCTACAATAATATTATGTTATATAACTAAAGATGTTGTTATATTTGTATTATGAGGTGCAATATTAGGAGGAGAGATATATGTAGGATCAATAGCAATATTTTGAGCAAGTGAAAATGAATTGAAAGAAGTTGATGCAGACTCATTTGAGTAGGAAGGCAACTCAGGAAAAAACAAGATAAGATTGATTTGAATTGTCAATTCCAAAAGAAGGAAATGACATTTTGGAGAATGAGTTGTGATAAGGAAAGATATTTTCATAAAATTGAATATCTCATTATATGAAAACAATCTTTGTTTCTAAATCAAACAATTTATGACATTTTACATTTGATTGATATCCTATAAAAATACACTGCCTAGACCAATTATTAATTTATTTATTTATTTTTTGTATTCTGTAAAAGAAACAACAAAGCATAGGCTCCCAAAATATCTTAGGTGGGTGTATATATGGGTTTTGTGAAATAATTTGTCACATCCTAATTTTGGAACATGACGATCATAAGATGTAGGAATAACTTAAGGTTACCAATACCTGTAGAACCCCTTGCTTTTGACCTATTATCATTCCTCATTATAACAATCCTACAATTAATTTCTTCAATCTATCTGTTATCATCATCAATAATTTCATATCTTTGATAAAACATGCATATTTTCATATACCATACATTCTGGATAACAATTACATCTATTCTTTACATAACATTCTATACATCACAAGTCCATCTTTATACAGTATCATGGAACTTTTATGAATATAAAGAAAAACATAAGCTTTGACATTTACACTGCAAAAGACAATCTGGTCCTAGCTAAAGAAAAAAGTCTGAAAACCCCTTTACTACTGACCTGAAAAATATTAAACCACCAAAGGGTGAGTACAAAGATACTCAGTGAGTCAAATATATATTATCATACACTTGGCTAGGTAAATATCAATGGATAAATGATAAATAATGAATGGTTCCATAGGTAGCACACCTAATACCCAAATCAAGGAAAATGGAAATGGATATCAGATAAAGGTTAAGCACAACAATGGAACATATAATATGTAGATAAAACAAATAATGAGCCTTGAACAAATTTCTTTCTCATTTCATATCAATAGATACATAAGGCATGTCATTACCTTATGGTTAGGACCAAAACCCTAGGGTTTACAATATTTATTGTGTACAATGCCAATGATACTCACCCACTACCCATCAGTGAGGTAGCTCTACTATATTAACACATATAAAGGTAGAAATAACTCATATAAAATGTCAATTGACTAATGGAAACAATAAGGTACAATAACATTCTTAATGAATTCATTAACTTTTTTTCAATCAATCAATATCAATATGGTTCAATGAATAAGTCTTAGGATCATTAAATGATAAGTCAAAAAGAATGGAACTCAAATTTGAGTTAGGTACAAAAATTATAAAAAAGGAAACAATTGCGTTGACGAGATGGCTACTCATTTGCGCTGGTGAAACTGATAGCAATTTGGATAGCTTAAGAAAATGTGAAGGGACTTTCATCAAACATTTGATGTGCAACATTCAATCACCATTTTGGTAGGGTTAAAGGGTTTATACAATAAAACATAGGTTTCACATATCAAGTTCACAATACTTTCAATTCAAGGGACATTTTAAATCACTCATCAACACAAGAAAAATGGAGCAAATTAAAGCTTGAAACTCACCAAAATTTCAAAGGAAATGGTAAAGTAAGTTTCAACCATTTAGGGTTTCAAGTCCAAATCAATTTCTTAATTCCATATTTTGGTATATTCATGCACAACAATATATAAATGACTCACCGAAACTATCGGTTCGATCAAATACGCAATGGAACTTTAAATTGTCCAAGAGCACTATTGTACTTTTTCCTCTTCCTTTGTTTCTACACCAAATATTTTCACATATTTAGTTTCAAATTGATACTAATTAACATATTCTAATATCAATTGAAATTATAAACCCTAATAAGAAAATTCGGTTTTGATATAAACTATGTTTTAGGGTTTTTATCAATCTTTCATTCAATCTTGCAATATATCAACTAATTCACATATCTAATCATATATATAGCTTAAGTAGATGGAAAGGATGAATTAACAATCAACTTACCTATTTTTCTAGGTGAGTTTGAAACCCTAGGGTAGCAATTCTTAAATATTTGCTTGTTTTCCTTCATTGAAATCAACATAAGATAGATTAATGTTTTAATCAAGTTTCTTTTAGATTTCCTTTACAAATTTTGAGAGAAATTGAAGAAATAACATTCGGCCAAGTGAGGAGAGGGAAGGATGTGAAGAAATGATGAGTGGAAGAATGAAGAAAAAGACAAAAGATGGGCTTTATATACTATTCAAGTTTCAGGTAATTCGAATTTCTTCCACGACACTTCAAGTAATTATATTTTGGATGCGTGACTTATATCTATTTATCTTTTTGTCCCACTTTGATTTTGAAATATTATTCCTTATATTCCTCCAACTTATGATTCCCATGGTGAGGTTAAATATACGCATTTTCAAACTCGTTCGAAAAGTGGAGCACTAAGGTGTCTGTTTCACTATAGGGTTCGGTTTTTACGACTTGTCCTATTATTCACATATGTTGCTCCTATGATTAAATGGAGTCTTTCTGTGCTTAAAATGAAAAAAATTTTAGGGTGTTACATAATTGCTCATAAATAGGAAGTGAACAATGAAACTAAAGGGATCTTGCAACATTTAAGATATATTGGTATTTACTTTCCACTACTCCATTTTGTTGTGGAGTATAGGAACAGGAGGTTTGGTGTATAATGCCTTTTGAACTGTAAAAGATGCTAAGGCCAAATTCTAAATCATTATTAGTCCTTATGATTTTAATGGAAAGCTAAAACTGATATGGGTTTCACATATCAAGTTCACAATACTCTCAATTCAAGGGACATTTTAAATCACTCATCAAAACAAGAAAAATGGAGCAAATTAAAGCTTGAAACTCACCAAAATTTCAAAGGAAATAGTAAAGTAAGTTTTAGCCATTTAGGGTTTCAAGTCCAAATCAATTTTTTAATTCCATATTTTAGTATATTCATGCATAACAATATATAAATGACTCACCGAAACTATCAGTTTGATCAAATACGCAATGGAACTTCAAATTGTCCAAGAGCACTATTGTACTTTTTCCTCTTTCTTTGTTTCTATACCAAATATTTTCACATATTTAGTTTCAAATGGATACTAATTAACATATTCTAATATTAATTAAAATTATGGAACCCTAATAAGAAAATTAGGTTTTGACATAAACTATATTTTAGGGTTTTTATCAATCTTTCATTCAATCTTGCAATCTATCAACTAATTCACACATCTAATCATATATATAGCTTAATTAGATGGAAATGATGAATTAACAATCAACTTACCTCTTTTTCTAGGTGAGGTTGAAACCCTAAGGTAGCAATTCTTAAAGATTTGCTTGTTTTCCTTCAATGAAATCAACATAAGATAGGTTAATTTGATGATAGGGCCTGGATAAAACAAAAGTTATCAATTAGAATGAGGCAAATTTGTTTATCAGCAATCAATTTATTTACTAAATTAAGATGAATGTGAAGTATGAGACTAGAAGTACATTGTGAAGAATAATGTATTGATTAATTTTCACAGTAGCTATATGTGTGATTGTAGCTTTCATTCCATTAGGAAGCTGCACAAAAATATTAGTGACCAAAAGACATGACTGAAAGAAGTCAATTGAAGAAATGACTGAAAGAAGTCAATTGAAGAAATGATGTTGGCTCCAGTGTCCACAATCCAGAGAGATTTTGGTTTAACCAAACCTAACATTTTATGAAATGTTGTAGCATTAACAACAGAGAATATGGAATAAGTCATATCTATAAAGTTTATCAAATGAGGAGGATTGGACAAATTAAGGTTAGGAGAAATGCCAGTCTGATCATTGAGAATAGCCATCAACTTTTGAATTTGATCCTTTGAGAGATTCAAAGTGTTTGTGTATACATTATATATATTTGAAGAAAAACTAGCAGCTAAAACTTGAGGAGACTTATTAGAAGCTTGATTATTGCCTTTGGATTTAGTGAACTCGAAATATGTTGGGAATCTAATAATCCTATAATAATTTTTTTAAGATACCCAAGCTTTTCACAATGAGAATATTTCATGTATTATTTCTTCTTAACTGCAATAGCAGATACTTTTGTGAGAGCTGGAATTTGCATAACATGACTTCTTTGAGTTTCTTCTCACAGAACCATGTTGTACACTTGATCTAGATTTGGAAATGGTTACGTGGCTATTAATTGCTTGAAAAGACTCATTTAACTATTAAGAAACTTAAACATATAATCCTTCTGTGCAACATCCACATATTCTTGGAAACAATTTTCATTACATTTTCCACAAGAGCAGTGAGGAGGTGGATGAAAAATTTCCATTCAACTCATTGAAATTAAGGACGACAACTTTGGTCCGACCCAGCCCAACCCAAATAGGGCGGTTAATACTCAACTCATTTAATAAATGGGACGGGATGAATTTTTTATTTTATACCCGTGACAGATTTGAGTCGAGTTCGGATAATAGTAATACCCACCTTGAACCTGACCCAATTACATATATTATATATTTTTTTATTTTTTAATATTTTATTTATATATAATTATATATTTTTTAATTTATAGTTTTTTTATGTGAAATATAAATTATATTGTATGGATATTTGAAAATATATATTTAAAAAAATAAAAAAAGTAAAAAAATATATAAACGGATATATCCAATTCGACTTAACCCACGGGTTTTGCGAAATCCATCCCAAAATCAATCCGTTATCATCCCTAATTGAAATAAGAGTCAATAAACTTGCATTATTAAACACAGAAGATGATGGAGATGACTGATTATGGAATCATCTTATTAAGAGAACATTTGATTCAGCTTCTTCCAGATCTGACTTGCCTCTTCCATACAGAAAACTGTTGAAACTATGGAAAATGAAATGGATCTGAGTAACCATGTAACAAACATAATGTTGCATTAAGTTCAAGGAAGGCACATATATGTCCATAATTCCTTGCTTGTTTCTAATGGATATAGCCAGTAGAAAAGAATACTTCCAAGAAGATAAACTGATTGAGGTGAGCTATGGAGTTACTATCACAAAGCTGTGATTCTCAAATTGATATATAAAATATGGAGAAGATGAATCTTCAATTGGATTAAGTATTGCCATCATTATTGAGATTTCAAAAAAACTTAGTGAAGAAGAAGAAAAATGAATTTAGGAATTTTAACTGTCAAGAGAGAGAAAAGAAATCAATCTCAACTCTGACATCAAGTGATGAAAGTAATTGAAATTGAAATTGAAATTGATTTGCTACAAACAAAATTTGTTACATCTATTTATATACAAAGACCACAAAAAAAAAAAAAAAAAAAAAAAAAAAAAAAAAAAAAAAAAAAAAACCAACTCGTTATGAGATTATTTGAATAAACGATTGATAATTTACTTGATAATTATAATTTGTATCTGCTTTTTATCTAAATATTTAATAATTTTTTAATTATTGATACGTATATTTTTAAATGATAATTAAACTTTATAATTGTATATTTAAATACTCCTTAAATTTATAATTTATTTGATAAGATATAAAAATATATCTCCTATTTATTTCATGATAAATTTATATGAATTTATTTTTACTTTCATCATATATGAATTAATTTTAATATGAGTAGCACCAACGTATTCTTATCTCATCCTGTCTAATAGTTTTTTTTGTCAATCATTAATTTTACCTTTTTTAGGAAAAAATAAATTTACTTTTTTTTTTAACTTCTACTTTATCTATTGGTTATAATCTTATATAACATAGTCCATTAACCAAGAGTCTAAAATAATAGCATGACAAAATTTTCTTGTCTAATCATATGTTTTTCTTTTTAATTCTCAAGAAAAGTACAATAAAAGGTAGGAAAGTGGTAGTATATCATAATCCAACAATGTTTAATTAGGTCACAGTTGGATTATCAAGATTTTTCTTATGTTTCTAAGTTTAATAAATGTGGATTGATTATTCAATAATGTTTTTATCTCTCTCTCTATATAAGTGTTTTTATCTATATTCATCTGATTAATACTTTTATTTAATTTCTCTCTCAGTTTGTTTGATATTATAGTTTGAACTATTATCGAATTTTTTTTAAATATTAATTTAAAATCATTACATTTTTTAAAAAATAAATTTTAAACATTCTAATTATACCAGTTTTTTTTAATAAAAAATTACATTTTTTTAACACTATCTAAAATAGTGTTTTTCTAAAATTGTCAGATGCAGCTTCAATTTCGACATTAAAGAAACGCAAGTTTTTATCAAAAAAACAAACGAGCATCATCTCTCATTGAAGAAGTCAATTATTTTGAATTTTAAAAATAATATTATTATGATTCATATTTTATGCAATTAAAAAGATAAATTTAGTATAATAGATAAAATTATTCTATAATAATAATAATAATAATATAAATAAATCAAAATATTATTATGAAAATAGACTTTTTTTAAAAAAATTATTTAGTATTGATACAACCACTTTTGAATAATTAAGACTAAAAATAACTAAATTTCTAGAATAATTTCTAATGTGATAGTTAAAGTCTAATTTTTTTCAGACAAATTTTAAACTTTAATTTTCTTCATTGAGAGATCATTGAAATTCAAATTCTTTATTTTTTTCCTTGTAAAATTTAAATTCTACTCTCTAATAGAAGACAATAAGGTTGCAATTAGTGAACATAATCAATCATGGAGGATTTCTCAGGTAAAAGGATGAGAGAACAACTCTATATTTGTTGTGTTTAGTGAAGGAAAACAAGATCAGAACTATTCAAGTGGAGATCATGAAGCCATTAGTGGAATTAATCACTAATAATATTCTCCACTTTTTGTGATAATATTATATATACCATAAGGAAATGATAAAAGATGGTAATCCAAGGCAATTCTTTTACTAGGTGTAATTATTAGGTTTGAATGGAGATAGAGAGCTTTCTTTAACATTTTCTACAAACCAATTTATCCATTTATTTGGACACATTGAAAATAATAATAATAATAATAGTTGCTATCCATTTCAAGAGAATTAGATTCTATTTTTTTTTTAAAAAAAAAAAAGCCAACTAGAACCTTTCGAAGGAGTCAATTCCATTGATTAATAAGTTCTTATTTGAAATAAATGGCATTGATTAATTGATAGAGAAATCATATAATAAATTCATGTGCTCATGCAACTTTTATTCTCTATTTATGTGCTAAAAGCGTATAAATAATTGTCTAAAGTTATAAACTTATAATAGAAAAAAGTATTTAAAAAAATAATATTATTATGTCATTTTTTCAAAAAATAAATTATATATATATAATACTTTTTTTATATTTAATTAATATCTTCACTTTTATGAGTGAATATAGAGATTCTAATTTTCTCTATATTAAATTTCCTCTTAGATATTAAAAAATAAAAAAATATGTACTCTTTGATTTTATTTATTTTTTTGTTAAATGAGATATAAATCACATATAAAAGGCTACTCCTAAGTTTTTAAAATTTATTTAGTAGAACTTTTATTTTTCAACTAAAAAAAGAAAGAAAGAGAAGTTTTTAATTAAATTTAATTTTTTTACTATAAGATATACAAAATAATTCCACAATATTTTTATAAGAGAAAATAATTAATTATTTTTTAAGAAGCTAATAACTAATAACTAACTATAAATTATTGAAACAATAATATAATATTAATAAAAGTAGGACATAAAATTTAATTTTTTATAAAAAAAGAATTTGAAACTTAATAGTAATTATTAAATCAAGACATTACTATTATTAAATAGTTAAATTTTTGGATATATATTATTCGAAACTTCCTAGCTAGTTCCCATATCAAGACTTATTATATATATATATATATCCATGAAAAAGAATTGAAATTAATTAATGTCCAAACACCCCAAGTTTTTTTTTAAAATGAAATTCTTAATCCCACCCATGTTATAATTTAAACCAAAAAGCAAAAAAAAAAAAAAAGGTATTTATTATTATTATTATTAAAAATAAAAAAAAAGCAGGGAATAGAAATGGTCCCTAAATCACTACCCTACTCGTGACATACCACCAAAAATCAACAAAGACTCACAATCACAACCATTCAAATCATTTTTAATATCCACGTGTACGACTAATAATTATCCACGTGTAATATGACCCCACCCAACCCCAAAACCCCCCAAAAACCCACACCGCTGCCCTTTTCAAAGTTGGTGAGAAACGCATAATCTCATAGCTTCTGATTTACAGCAAAATTAACAGAGAGAGAGAGAGAGAGAATGCATTTGCAATTGCAAACCATCGAAAATGTCTTCTTTTTTTCCACTTTTGACCCTCCTGTTTTACTTAATTCACATATACTCATCACCTTCTCTTTCCTTTCTTCATCTTGTACTGTCATAGTAATTTTGTTGACTTTTTACAATCAATGGCAGAGTCAGAAGCAGCGTCACCCCCACAAACGACAATCTCAGATGTTAAAGCTGTATTTGATTTTCTACGCTTAAATGGTTTAAAAGAAGCTGAATTTGCTCTTAAACAGGACATGATTGAGAAAAACCAACTGGGTTCTTTTGATTTTGAGAAATTCTTGTTTGTTTTGCCGCCTGTTAGAATTCCGGCCACCCTCCGGCGACCTGAGGTCGATGCTGCTGGTGGTGCTGTTGAAGGGTTGAAATCGAGTTCTGGGTCTGGCTCAGATGATGAGTTTGTTAGCTTGGGATCTTCTACTAGTGATTTGTGCTCTTCAGGTATTTTGCTTCTCTGTCATTAAAGCTTCAATTTTTATTGACAAGTATAAGACTTTTGCTTGATCATTTTTTTTTAATATTTTTCTTTTCTTTTTGGATTTCAGAGATTGAAAAGCTCTATTTAAGCTTCATGATCAAGTGCACTGAATGTGGATAATTGAATATATAATCTTGTTTAATCATATGTTCTTATATGGTGATTAGTAAAACTGAAGGATTATAGTTTTAGCTTTTTTAGATCATTGAATTATATGGTTAGTATTGTTTGTAAGATTGAAGGATAGGGTGCTGAATTTTTTTTTATCCCATATAGATGTGAATTTAATTCTTTTGTTTGTTTGTGGAGGGCCTCACACATGTAGCTCCGACAAAAGACTGAACTAGGATAAGATTCCTAGTTTTTGTTCCTATAAATTCCCAGCAACTAACGGCTATAATTATTGCATAGAATTTCAATTTTTCTGATCATGACTTGACACCGGAGGGTTACTTAGTATTTTCTATTAGAGTAACATTCTTTTTTTTTTTTTTTTTTTTTTTTTAGTTTTTTCAAATTTTTACTGATGGTTTGGTTCCTTTTCAACTGTGGGGAAATTTCTTTGTAACAAGTGGATTTTGCCTGCATATGTGGGAGTGGGACTAAATGGACTTATTTTTTTTTTTAATGAAGATGCTTAATTTGATTGCTTCACGTCTTTATTGTTGCTTTATTAATTAATTATGAGGACAGGACCTCTTTATTAATATAAGCATGCACCTCCATCACCATTTAATTGTCAAGAACTTACCTTTAGAATTTTTCCTAAATGAAAATGAAATACCCATCATCTGATATGAGTGCTTTGTGCAATGGTTTGCATGTGAGAACGGTAATTAGCTAAGACATGCTAATTGCTAAGCCACTGCAATAGTTCTCAAATACTCTGGTTGTTTTGTGAGTGTTTACGGCATGTTGTAATGGTTAATCTTTTCTGTTTTGTGCTTATATGCAACCTGCAGTTAAGTGTCAATTTTAGTTGGTGGTCAATTCAGCACCCTGACCCTTTTTCATTTTTACAGAATTTACAAATCCATATGGACTCTGTTCTGCATCTCAGGCTAATTCAGAAACATCATCTGATAGATTATCTCAGTTTGGCACAGCACGTGATTATCCTGATTTCGATTTGCAAAATGACTTTTATTGGTATGATGAGAAAGATGAAGGCTGCTTCATGACTCCATCCTTCAATGGGCCAGACTACTTTGGTGGTGCAAGTGAGGATAAATTTGTCATGACATCAGAGACAGTGAACCAATTTGAAAATCCATTGTGTTTATATGATAAAACTGAAGGATCTGAAACAGAAGCAACTAATGATTATCTTGACAAGCCTTGTCTTTTTAATGTAACATCTTTGAAAGATAAAAACGAAGCTCAAGCAATGGATTGCCATCATTTAAAAGGAAACCATCTGGAAGATGAAGTTGGGGAGAATGGTGGTTCTGTCTCCCTTTGCAAATGCTGCACAGGAGGAGGAGGAGATTACGGTGGTGGTCCTACTGATCAATTCTACCTGAGCTCCAGAGAAACTGACTTGAGCAATTTTCAGTTAAAAGTTGGAGATATTTCCACTGATTATGATATAGTTCATGGACACAGAAACAAGAATAGTAACTACTATTCAAAAGAAAATTCCAGGAATGACTGGATTGAAAGCTATAAAAGCTGCTCTGATATTGTACCAAATGGATTTGAAGACTATAAAGTTGGAGGAGAAGCTGATGAGCTTAAGGCTGCTGCAGATGAAGAGAACGGAGAAGTTAATACTGATGAGCTTTCGATGTTTGATACTCAGGAAGATGAATATGAAGTGTTCAATCTGCGAATCATACACAGGAAAAACAGGTTAGTTGGAGATAGTTGATTTGCTGAGTGTTTGGTTACATTGTAGTTTGAATCTTGGTATGGATGTCAGCTGAGCTAGATTAAATTTTGTAGGAGTTAATGTGGCAAGAAAATTTGTTCAAGTGTTGGTTTGGCTTGAGCCAACTTGTTTTAATTCAGTATTGTCTAGTTGTTCAAATTCAGTTTCTCAGCAGGAATAACTTATCAAGCCATTCTTAATTGAAGGAGACTTGCCCTTTATATATAATTGACCCATTTATTAGTTGTGTCTGCTATCATTGAATCCTGCTGTTAGTTCTTTGTATGGATGGATATTTGAAGCTTGAGCTCTGCTGATTGATATGCAGAATCAGTATTCTCATATGTTATGCTATGTACAGGACTGGATTCGAGGAAAACAAGGATCTGCCTATTGTGCTTAATACTGTCATTGCAGGCAGATATTATGTCACAGAATACCTAGGTTCTGCTGCTTTCAGTAAGGTTGTTCAGGCACATGATCTTTACACAGGAATAGATGTTTGCCTGAAGATTATTAAAAATGATAAAGATTTTTTCGATCAGAGTTTAGATGAAATTAAACTTCTGAAGCTTGTGAACAAGTATGATCCTGCTGATGAACGTCACATTCTGCGTCTATATGACTATTTCTATCACCAGGTATGCCTAGAACAGTTTGGTAATTGACTCTGTTTTTCCTGCAAAGGTTGTCACTAACAGGAAGCTATTATGCCTTTTCACTAATCACCCTCCTGTATAGATGTATGATTATGCCTCTTAATTCATCCAAAAAACATTATTAATCCTTTTAATTATTCTGTAGTTTATAAAGGTTTACCATTTTTGTGGTGTATAATATCATGCAGTAACTAGTGGTAAAGAAGAAATAAATATCTTATATTTATAGCTTTGTGTGTCATAGTTGTTAATGAGTATAGTAATGACAATGAGGATTTCGGTTCTTTTGCAATATCTTGGATTTTATTTTTTATTGTGCCTATTGCTCTTACATTTTCTTCACTTTGTCCCTTCGGCTAATGCCACTTGATCAAATAAAAGAAATACTCCCTCTGTCCTATAATAAATGTCCTAATTGCAAAATACATGATTATTAAGAAAAAATTTTTTGGTCTATTTTAATATTTCTATTTCATTTATTATTTTAATTTATTAATTATTTTAATTTCCCTTCACCTTTCTAATTATCTCACATTTTATATTTCTTAATTAATTTTTACATTTTTCAACACATTTTTAATAAGAATATTTTTGTCAAGTTAAGATGAAATGTAGTTTGGATTAGGAAATTAAATTGGGATATACCAAAAAAGAAATTAGAACGTTTATTGTGGGTTATTGTGGGATGGAGGAAGTAGTATACTTCTTATTTTGGAGTGTATTCAAATAGAAAACATTTTCATGATCTGATTCAGGGGCTTTAAATAGAGATCTTTCTGAATTTAGTTATTAATCTTTTAGCACATGGTTTCACCAGACAAATATTTGCATCTTTTCACCATCCACTGAAAGGAAATAGTTAAGTTCAAGGAAGTAGGTTTTTTCCCCTTTTCTGGGTACTAAAGGGTAAACTATTGTGAAGGCCACGAAATATTGGTTTTACACAAGATCACCTCGGGAAGCATACGTTCTTATCATCTGGGCTAAAAGGCACATGACTTTGAATGCTATATTACAACACTAATTATAAAGGTGCTTTTTTTTTCAAGTTTCCTGCATTCCTTGCTATCCTTTTCTGGTCAGCAATGAAAAATTAAATTAGTTCTTAAAATCCTATAGTTTCCATATAAGTGGGGAGCATGGATGCCGAATATTCTGATTATAAGTTGTGATTGTTATGTTGTAATGTCTAAATGCAAGGCTTCTATATTACTTTGTAGAAATTGTAATAACCATTGTCATTTTCTTACTGGTTGATTATCTTGAACTGCCAGTAATGTTTTCTACTTAAAACTTCACAGGAGCATCTCTTCATTGTTTGTGAACTCCTTCGGGCAAACTTGTATGAATTTCAAAAATTTAATCAAGAGTCAGGAGGTGAACCTTATTTCACGTTGAGCAGGCTGCAGGTTAGTTTAGTTCAGCCATTGACTTATGTTATTTTCTTCTTGTTCTCTGTATTTACCTCTTTCTTTATGATGTAGAATAGGAAGACAAAAAACTTCAAACTTAAGTACTCAAGTTCAGAATTATGGTCTAAATTTAATATGGCTTTATTGGACAAATTATAGAGTATTTAGAGTTTAATTTATGCGTTTTGTTACTTGCTTGTCTATTATTTTAAATAAGAGACAATTTTGTAATTTACAGATTTGCTGAAAAATCTTTCCCAATTTCTTTAGAAGTTTTTATTTTTTATTTTTTAAGTTATATATTGAGTATCTGTTGTTTTAGAAAGAATTTATTTCTTTTTCTATTGTTTTATGGAGCCCAAATCCTTATAGGATGAGGACTAGTTTGGAAGTCCTTTACAAAAGTTTAAGCGTTGTTTTAAGTCTATAAATAGCTAATATTGTAATACTTTTAATTCAGTTTTGTGATTGAATAAAAAAATCATCAATTATGCTATTTCGAGTTGTGTGATGCAATTCAATCCTAAGTGTGATGCCATACATTAGGTGTGATTCCTAAGGAAGTTTAGGTATGAAGCTTAAACTATTTTCTTTAATTTTCTATTCATATTACTGTTCATCATTTGCTCTTTACCATTATTGTTCACAGCTCCAAAAAAAACAGCCCATAACTCTTTATTCTTGCATAGTTTTGCATCTCAACCCCTTTATTTACATACCTCAACATTCTGTTTGTAGTTTCCCACTCATCCTAACCTCTATATAAATCTGAAATTCACTATTTATAACCAGCTCTAACCTGTCCTGCATCACTTTAGGTCTCGAGTCCTATAATTTTACTGTGTTCCATTATGATAACTGTCAATGTGAAATGGGATGTATGATTCTTATCAGTTATAATAAATTTGAGTTCGCTAATTGTTACGAAGCAATTCATTTAGTCATTTTAGTTGCTTTTTAATAAAGTTATTAAAAGTAATTCAGGCAGCCAGTCCTAATCTGAAAGCTTAATTCCAGCTAATGTAGAACTGATGGCATGAAACATATGCAACTATGAACTGTTGATTTTTCCTGTCACAGGTCATAACCCGCCAATGTTTGGAGGCACTGGAATATTTGCATCACTTGGGAATTATTCATTGTGATCTCAAGCCTGAGAATATTCTGATAAAGAGTTACAGGAGATGTGAGATAAAGGTTATTGATCTTGGAAGCAGTTGCTTTAGGTCTGACAACTTGTGTCTATATGTACAATCTCGTTCCTATAGAGCTCCAGAAGTCATTTTGGGTCTTCCATATGACCAAAAGATTGACTTATGGTCTCTTGGCTGCATCTTGTCGGAGCTATGTTCTGGGGAAGTATGTATTAGCTTTACTTTGTTTTAGTCATTAAAAATTAAAGCAGACAGGCGATGGCATTATTACTAATTACGATATGCTCCATGGATGGCTTCAGCATCCATTTAAGTTCTGTTTCTGTTTTTAATCTTACTTAGATGTTTCTCTTGGATTACCTTGAATATTTAAGAACAGTTCCTTTCAAATGATTTAGTCAGCAAGTCATATTGAGTATCTTCATCTTTTCCAGGTGCTATTTCCGAATGATGCAGTTGTAATGATCCTAGCACGCATTATTGGGATGCTGGGCCCTATTGATTTGGAGATGTTGATTGGGGGACAGGAGACACACAAGTACTTCACTAAAGAATACGATCTCTATTATGTAAATGAGGTTTGTCTGCATATTTCCTTTACTATGAGAAACCAAAAGTGCCTGGACTGCCAGGGATTCTCATTTTACCTTCAATTTTAAATTTTGGACATCACTCTCCTCACCTCCCCAAAAGAGACTTTGAAAGCTGAAGTTGAATCTTTAATTGGACTTGAAAGTGCTGCTAATTTATAACTCCACTGTAGAATTATTCATAGCAAAAGATGCATATTACTCAAGTATAGATTGTATTCTAATAAACTTCCCTTCCTGATTAATAAATTTAAGCAATTTTCATGGGTATAAGATCGTCCAAAACAAGTTTTCTGTTAGTAGGTACAACAGAGTCCCTACTGTATATATTAATTGGCTTTTAATCATTAGTTTCTTGTTCTGTGCTATGCTAGGGATGCTCCCCTGTAAACTAATTCTCCACTCCTTATTACTCTTATTTAATCATGTTCCCAGGAGTCAAACCAACTAGAATACATAATCCCAGAAGAGTCCTCATTAGAGGATCATCTGCAAACTTCTGATGATGGATTTACTGACTTCTTGAGAAGCTTGCTTGAGGTCAATCCCCTAAGGCGTCTGACGGCAAGTGAAGCACTAGAGCACCCTTGGCTTTCATATTCATACATGTCAAATTCTTACTGAATTTCTGGAGGATTTACTACTTTTGTTGCTATATTTGTCTATTTGTGAGCCGAAAAACTCTTGGTGAGCACAAGACTGGAATCAAGATTTTCCGATTTCAGTTTTGGTTTGATATGCATGCAACCACACCAGCCTTGTCAGGCTGCATATACCTGTTAATCATCAACACATAATTTATACTGTACATACGGTTCTCCTGCATTTTTTTTTTATGTTTTGGTCCCTTGAGTTGGTGGGGATTTGTATGTAGCTACCACATCATTGATTGGTATAAAGAGAGGCACAATAATAAAATGATCAGTTTGGATTCTTGATGCTTAATTAGTGAGTATTTAGTAGCTAGTGCATATGCTTCATATAAATATACGCACTTTCTTTAGGAAATCACATTCTTTGCTGCTTTTAGATTCTCTATGTTCACTATGAATTCAATCATTAATCATATGATGCAATTAACACACACACACACATATATTTATATATGAAATAGATCATCATAGGTTATATGATTAAAAAAAAAATAGTACAGATCGTAATTTCACAATTTGATCACTTAAAATATAATTTTTAAAGTTCAACTTGCCAGCCCTCTCAGCAACTTCATTAGAGCTAGGAAATGGAACACAATGTGATCAACCTATACATAAACATAACCTCAAAGCAAGCGATCCCAAAGCTCTGAAGTATGTGACCAACAGACTATATTACATGCATTTTAATTTTTACTATAAAATGAAGTCTATTTTACAATTTTTCACAAAATCGTAGCTTTTTAGTTTATATAAGTTATAAGATTGTATCCTTCACTATCTTAGCCTTTTCTCAACCAAACAAAAACAAACAGAAAACCCCTAAAAGGCTAAAACGACAATGATTAAAGCTTTATAGTAGTTCAAATTAATTACAGATGGGTTTCTTTGATAGCAGCGCCTAGCGTCGGCAGGTGGCTTAATGAGAACTCATTCTGGTGCATGGTCTGGCGGCTTTGCTGCAAATTTGGGGGCTACTTCCATCACCATTACTGAATTAATGGGGTGTCTTCATTGGCCTCTCTTTGGCGTGGTATAACGGTATTCATTTCTGATGGTAGAACCTTAGTACAGGCATTCCTTTGCTTGAAGATCCTCTGCCAGGCATACGATGTTTATGGAGTATCTTATATTAGCAACTGTGTAATATAGTCTTCTTTGTTTCATTTCCATTTCTACAAAAAATAAATAAATAAATAAATAAAATAAAAGCTTTATGGTAGTTAATACTCATGTTGGAAGAAACACTAATATTCAAATCATAGAAATTCATCCACGAGTAAATAAATACTTGTAGAAGGCAATTACAACTCTCCCAATGCTTTTACTTTGGTAATTATTGTTCATCTTCATCCTATTTATTGAAATGGAAAAAAAGGCCTACAACTAGCAAGTAGGTGTAAGAATAAGAGAGAGAGAAAGCTGCTTGAAAAGATTGCCTGAAACTATATGCAGATGTACAATCCATTCCCTCTACAAAGCCAACACCCAAAGTTGTGCTTAGATTCATTCAACTTTATGATGATATTTCAGGATAAGATTTCAAAATAAATCTATGAATAATGCATATATTGGAAGGAGCAGCCACAAATCACGAAACATGATTAGTTGGGAGGAGCAGCCACGAATCATAAAATAAGTTTAGTCATCTTAATTATAAAACGAGTTAATTTTAGGTGTGTTTAAACAAAAAAAAAAAAAAAAAAAAAAAAAAAAATTATTGAATTGGAGTTCCTAAAAATGTCTTAGCTTATCAATATTAAACAACAAATAATGATAAAACAATATTAGATTCTTCAAACTCAATAACATCAATTTGAGTGATGATTTCGATTCATTCATTTCAATCAATAAGCGTGACCTTTTTTCATTGGACAATAAATTATAATCGATTCTACTCTTTTCGATACTAAAAAAAAAAAAAAAAAAAAAAAAAAGGAGTGACCCTTTTTCATTTTGGAGGAGATGTCAGGAGAGAATGAAAATAAAAAGTAGAAGTGTCACAAACAATGTACCTAATGCACTTTTTATACTAAAATAAACAAGGGACCTAAAGCACCTTCAATCTTGAAGATATTAGAAGATAAATGAAGGTGCGTCAGGTACCTTCAGCTCATATCATATGAAAAAAATATTAGTTGAATTGTGAATAAATAATTTTCGCTTAATTTAATATATACTGTATGATTTTAATGTGAGGTGTGTAAATTAAATTTATTACAAAAGTATTTTTTTTTACTAAATTAAAATTAATGTATGCTTAAAAATGAATTGGTCAATCTAAGTTGATCATTATAGTATAAAATATTTAAATTTTAAGTTATTTAATTATATTGTCTCATAGTATAATTTGAATTATGACATGATCCTAACATAATTTAACCTGTATTATAGCCTACATATATGATTTAGTTTGATGTGAAGTATATAAATTAAAATTTATTTATTTTTACTAAAATAAAATCAGTGTTCACCCACAATTGCATATAATTCTTCTAACAAGATATTTGAATTTTAAGTTATTTAGCTCTATAAAATTATCTTTTAATTAATTTTTTTTTTTTGCAAACTAAAATTGGTTTATATTTTAAAATTGATTGATTAATTTAAATCACCAACTATATACCATATAAAGTATTTAAATTTGAAATTATTTGGTCTTGTTGTTCCAAAAAGCATAAATCAAATTAGGGTATGATCCTATTTTAATTTAACCTTCACTATATTGGTGTTTGGTAAAAAATTTTGATGTAGCTATTAATTTTTTTATTCATAACAATTATATTATAGCATTTGATTATGATAGCTATTAGATGTTTGGTATATATTTATAAAAATTTTAATTTGGAGATTTTTCAAAAAAATCATACTTTTTAAAATAAATTAAAAATCAAATTATCATTTAAAAATAATATTTAAATAAAAAATAAATATTAATATTTATTCTTAATGGTTATTCAACATAATACAAGCTAACAGGTAATAATAATTTTACCAAATATTTATAATATTCAGCTATTAGGTAATAACTATTAGTCATTGACTACCAGTTAACAACTATTAGCTACCAGCTATAATTTAATATGAAATGTATGAACTAAATTTTACAATAAAATTAATTTTTTTTACTAAATTAAAATTAATATATATATTTAAATGAGTTAGTTAATCTAAATTGCATACTATAATATATAATTCTATTAAAATATTCAAATTTATAATTATTTGATCTTGTTATCCCATAAGGATACTCGAATTAGAACATCGTTCTAATATATTATATGCATAATTTAGTGCAAAGCGTATAAATTAAAAGTTATTATAAATTGCTTATCTGATTAAATTAAAATTTGTGATATATAAAAATAAAATTTATAATTTAAATCACCCACTATAACATATAATTATAATAAAAAAATTCAAATTTGAGGTTATCTGATGGTACAATTTGAATTAGGGAATGATCTTCACATAACATTATAAACATTATATTTGGTATAGTAAATTTTATTAAAATATAATTTTTAATTTAAAATTCAAAATTTTTCCTCAAGATATAAAATTTCATAATTCTTTTATTTTGTTTGGAGTTTAGAATTTTTTTAAAAATTATTTTAACTCCTTTCTTTTGTTGCTGCTGCGACAACGTCTTCTGCTGTTCAGGGGTCTTCTCTTAGGCCTTAGCAGTGATGTCTTCCAGTTGCCAGGATGGTTAAAGCTCACTTTAATGCAACAGTTAACGTGGTACGTAAAACAAGTGGTTTTGCGAAATAGCCATGGTGATATTATTCAGGTTGAACTGCAGCAGATCAATTTTGTTACTAATGCTAAGGTGCTTGAAGCGATGGCTCTTAGGTTGGCTATGCAGGTTTGTATTCAGTTTGGTTATAATGCAGTTATCTTTGAGAGGAATGCAAAAATTATTATAGATGTTGTGGAAAGTGGTGATGATGAAGATGATTGTGTTGTTGGTGTGATGTATAGTATATAATTAGGCTTTTTATTAGTCTTTCAATGTATAATTTTTTTTTTTTGGAGATACGTTAATTGGGTTGCTCATTTAGCGGTAAAAAAATCCTTATTGATCTAGATTTTCAGATTGGATATTTGAAACCTATCTGTCTTTGGCAAAAAAGAAAAATAATAATAAGTTTGAGCTTGATTATTGTAAAACTAATTTTTAAATAACAAATTAACTTGTGCTGGTTTCGCTGTATACTTGCATGCAAAACTTGCACACAAAACTGCATGTAAATCCAACCATTTGTCTTCATTTGGGCCAAGCTCCTTCCTATACCCACGAGCCCACTCTTCTTCTCACTTCTTTTACAAGTTTATAAATGAACTCTTATCAATAAAGTGCTCTCAAATTTTTTTATTTTTTCAATATGAGATTTGAGAGAGAAAACCTTTTGATATAATCACATAAAACCAACACTACCAAGCATCACTTTTAATTTTTAGAGATAATTGTGACATTGTTATATGAGAAATTGATGATCATAGAATTAATTGTTCTCCCTGTTAAATTTATTTGGATTCTTGATGCTTAGTGAGCGTTCATTATGATTATAAAAATTGAATCGAATCGAAAAAATTAAAAATCAAATTAGAAACTAAGTTGGTTAATTCTCTTTTAACCGTCTTCAAAGAATGGGATCAAAAATCGGTTGAATTAAATTGATTTTTTTTTAATTTGAGTGAGTCAATTTTTTTTTTATAATTTTTAATTTTTTTAATATTTAATAAAAAAACCATTTCGATCTTGAACTTTTTTTAATAATTTATTGTGCCCAATGAAATTTGAACCCATTACTTTCTAAGATTTTTTTCACTATATTAATGATAAGTTTGTTAATATTTTTTTAAACTTACTATTTATAATTATTAGATAATTTAATTAATTAATAAACTATATTATTAGCTGTTTAAGATAATTAAATTCATTATATATATATATATATATATATATATATATATATATATATATATATATATA
>CANXYC012086740.1:0-51870 GCA_948193065.1 Aleurites moluccanus | reverse complement strand
AAAGTCATTTGATCCAACGGTCGGATTTAATCAAGCCTAAACTAATACCATATGGTTGCACACACTTGATAACTCCATATTATAAAGGAAATGACCAAAATACCCTTAGTGCAACCGAAACACCGAAATCGCGTAACGTGCTGATACGAATTTTTCGACCGGGATTATTTTTTAAACTAATGCTCAAATAAATAAAATAAGGTCATTTTCAAGTTTTTAAATTATTTTCTCCTTTCAAATATGATATTAAATCTATAAAATTCCGATGGGCGAAAAATAATCATTTTGCCCTTAGTTCACCAAAAACTCAAAATTTACCGATTAAGTCCTAGCAGCCTCTAAACCATTTCTATGCATAAAACTAATTCAAATAACATGCATAAATACCAATTACATGCATAAATACATATTAACATCACAATATTAAGAAAACAAAATTCACTCCCCGAAGATCTCTATGTAGCTTTGGTTCGGGCTAGGCTGAGGTGTTACATAATGATAATATTGTGAATGTTAATGGAATTAGAAAGAAGATAAAGTGATAATGAAGTTTCTTAGTAAAATTTTCAGGGTTAATTTTTCCTTATTTTCTTTTTGTTTCTCTAAATTTATTTTTATTTCTTTAGTCTTGCATCCCTTTTTAATTTTTATTAGTTTTTTTTTTTTTTTAACTTTTTTTTAGAGTAAAATTGAAACAATGACATGAAAATGAAAATTAAGATGAAAATAAAAGGTATTATAAACTTTTATACTAATTTAATGAAATTTTAATAGAAAAATCTTAAATTTTAACGGTGTCAGAATAAAAAAGTATTTTAATATAATTTTAAAAATAAAAAATATATTAATATAATATAAAAAAAAATACAGGAGTCAATTAACCCTTATTTTTTTAATATGTTCCCTTACCTCACGTCACCTTGTTTTGTTTAGGTAAATAGAAGAGTTTGCAGGTATCTTTCGTCAACCTCATGTCATACTCTGGTATATCTTTTACATTTTATTGTTATTATTATTATTATTATTATTATTAAGGAATTAACTTTATATTTAAATAATAAAAGTAAGAGAAAAGAAATTTTTTAAAATTATATTACTTGTTTTTATCTCGATATAAGAGAAAAGGAAAAATAAAAATATACAGTTAGATGAATATCATCTTAATTGTTGTTAAAATCGGATCGAATTGATCGATTAAATTAAAAAAATTAAAAATTAAATTAAAAATTAATTTGCTCAATTCTCAAAAAATTGTTTCTCAATAACCGGTTAGAACACCGGTGAATCAGGTTAATTTTTCCAATTTGAGAGGATCAAAATTTTTTTTTTACTTTTTTTTTTATTTTTTAAATTTTTAATTAAAAATAATAAATATCAAATTATATTTATTTCCATGATATATATAATAAATGTCAAATTATATATACATATATATGTATACCGATTTTTTTCAGTTTAACTGATTCGATTCCGATCGAACCTCTAACTCTATGTCTTTATCAGTTTTTTAATCGATCTGATTTAAAAAATATTGCTCAAGTGACAAAATAAAATTTTTATATTTCATTCATTTTTTATTTTTAAGTTTATTTATTTTATATTATTTAAATATTTGATTATTAACAAATGTCCTTAGGATAATTATTTTAGATAAAATATAATTATAAATCGTTATGTTAAAAAATATATAAATAAATTAATATAAAAATGAATTGAATAAAAAAAAATTAAATTTTGATAGAATTATATTATATTACAATTACTACTATTTCAAGTAATTCACACTTTTCAATTATTTATTTTATTTTTAAATTTATTTACTTAATATTGTTTAAATTTTTAATTTTTAAAGAAATCTAAAACACTAGTTAGAAAAATTATTTTAAAAAATATATTATTTAAAATATAAATTTAAATTAAGATATATAAATGAATTTTTCTTTGTAGTTTCAATAACTTTTATAATAAAAATTATTCTAAATATTTTAGTATTTTTTAAATTATAATTAATAATTTCTTATCAATTTTATTTTTATCATAATAAAAAATTCTTCAATGTGAAAAAAATAAAAATTTGATAATCAGATGTAAAGAAATAAAAATTAAAAAGGTTGAATAAATAAAACAGGATAAATTGCATCTCTGTTAAAAAATAAAAATAAAAAGCACGGTAAATTTAAGGCTGTCAAAAAAAAAAAAAATTCCTAGAATAAAAAATAATGATCTTATTTTCTTCCAAGTTTAGCATTAACTTCCACTAACTTATTGGACTAGCATTAGAATAGTAAAATAGACATTTGATGGTAGGTATAACAATATTTTTTTTTGTTTAAAGCTTATTTTTATATAAACAAAAATTTTAATTAATTTTTATTGTAATTTTTTTAATTAAATGAATGAAAAATTAATAAATAATATGCATAAAAATTATAATTTTTTTTAATTAAATTAAAAATAAAAAATATGAGAGTCAAATTACTTTTTATTTTAAATTTAAATAATAAATAGTTGATTGAACTCTTATATTTTTAAGATTTTTTATTATAAAAAATTTAAGACATATAATTTTTTTTTTTTGAATTTTTAAAAAATTTTATAAGATAATTTTTCTAAATAAATTGATAAAAATAATTTTTCTAAATAAATTGATAAAAAATTACATGATGAGATGAATAGATTCAAGTATAAAATTTAGCTCCCAAATCAATCATATTAATACACGTTGATTTTTTATTAACATTTATAATTTTTTAATTTTACACGTGAATATACAATCAACATATATTTGCATAATAAAATCATGAATAATAAAAGTCAAACTTGAAACCCCTTAGTCTTAGACCTTCATGTCATCAAGTCCGGAAATAAATAACTAATATGCTTGAAAAAATAATGTTTATTTTTAATATCGAGAAGAAAAATTAATTTTAAATTTATTATTAAATAAATATATTTATCATTAAATTATGTATCGGTATGCAAAAAATAATATTTATTAACTATACATTTCATGTAAAAATTCTCATCATTTTAAGTAAAGATATATAGTCAATATATTATTCATATTTATTTATTTTAATTATTGATGGAGAATAAGAGGGGTAACGATGCCACGTATAAATGAAGGTGTGTCTAAATTAAAAAAATTTACAAAAAAAATTATAAATATATTTATATTATATCAATTTATGATTCTTCTGAATTTATTTAAATGCTCTTCTTAAATTTATAAAAAATTAATATTATAATATTCATTAATTAAATTCATCAATAAATATAAATAGACAGCTCATTAATTAAAAACAGTTAAATTTAAAAAAAAAAAAATCACTATTCAAACCCACAAGCACATACCTAAATATAAATTAATTGGGTATGTACTCCCCACATTATTAATACAAGAAATAATTTTTCTACTTGGAGATAAAATAATTATTGATTCCTCTAGTTGTAAGCTAGTTGAGGAATAGTAAATTAATTGAGTATTTGCTCCCACAAGATAACAGAATGTAGAGAAATAAAATATAAATACAAAACAGTGAAAAAAATAAATAAATGATTCATATGAAGAAGAGAAAACAAAATCCTCCTGAATGAAGTATAAACAAGAAAATAGATCATAATTTAGAAAGATTAGGTTCATACATAGTTTAGTTAGATAATAAACTGTAAAGGGTCCATAGTTAATATTTAAGTTCATTAAGATAAGAAAGATTAAAGAGAGACGAAGAGACAGATCCTTTTTAACGAATCCCACCCTAATTTTATCATGCTAAAACTCTCAAAATCATCCCATAAGCATGAAAATTAATCCTGAAATTTCGACACTAATTTTAGAATTATTTTCATGCATCTACAATGCCAAAATCTATTGAAGAAGTATCAAAATTGCCTCCCTATTTTTAGTTCATTTTGTATCTCTTGTTTTATTTTATTTTTTCTCTTTTTCAAAGACAAATTTTCCTTTTCTTCAAAACAACATATTTTAATTAGTTCGTTTCTCTTATGGGGTTTGTGTTTTTCATTACTTATTATTTGATTCACACAAATTTTTAATTTTTATTTATTTTCATTCTTTAATGTACTATTTTGGATTATTTCAATGAATAAAATAAAATCCAAAATTTCAAATCTTAAGCTATAACAATATTGATAAGAAATAAAATGTCTTCCATCTAATATTGATGATCGATCAAACTTATGTGTTTTGACTGAAAAGAGATAGTTTATAAAATGAGGAAAAAATGATTACAAATCTCGGGACTGTTTCAATAAAAAACTCCAATGTCTAAATCAGTAAGTTGAAAAAGAGAAATACTCATACAGAAGAATGAAAATAGTCGAATCTCTCTCTTTTCACTTTTTTTTATTTTATTTTATCTATTTATAGGAAAAAAGAAGACTTCTATGTACATGTATTCTCATGCTATTGAAGCCCATTTTCATTCTTATAAAAAGTAAAATAATTTTTTTTTCTTGTGAGGAACAAGTAGTGTCATACTACATCACATACTTGTCTTTAATATATTTTTAGATAATACAAAAATGATATATTAATGCATATAATATACTTTAAAATTAACTTTTTAGTAAATGATGTCTCCATTTTCCATTAACTGGCCTCATCTTTTGAGTTCTTTTCTGCAGGATATATGTATTTTGCCAAGAATTATAGCCAAGGTTTTGGGGATGATATGATATCTTTCAGCTATATCCATCACAAGTAAAACATGTATATATAATATATCTAACCAATTTTCCATCAATATGAATAATTAACCAATATTGAAATATTTCTTAATTGAATTTTCTAAAAGAATTGGAAAACTAGATTTTTCTGGGTTTACATTTTCATGTTGAACAAATTTCACTAACTTGTTCTATTTTTGCCTTAATGTATGCTACCATAATTACTTTTATCTTATAAATGAATGGATTCAATTAACTAAAATTAATTGTTGAAAAATTATTATTATAATTTTTAAATTTTATTGTGATAATTAGTAGTTTAATACATTTCGATTCGAGACTTTTCACAAAGAAAAAATCTAGTTATAACAATTGAATTACTCAATAATGTTTGTCAATTTTCCTTTAGTAGTCAATTGCTATGGTGATTGGGGGTTGGTCAGCAAGAACTACTCATTTGAATTACATAAAAATAATTTCAAAGAAGTCACATGACAATTTCCTCTCTAACAGATTTTGTTTTTGAAAGGGCACATGATCATTGCACCTACCTCAGTGAACACATCAATAAAAGTCAAGATTTTCCTACTTCAAAAATTATTGCATTCTCACCTTTTCTTAAAAAATTATTTATGTTGAGATTTGAAAAATTAGAAAAATGAAATAAAATAACATTTTAGGTGATTTGATCTTAAAATTCAAACCTTAATCAATGAAAAATATACTTATATTTTCTTACCAACCAAACATCCTAGTTCTCACGAGTTTATAACTTTCCTTCATTTGGGACCTTAAAATCTTACCACCTACTTCCAAAAAGAAAAAACTAATAATTAAGTAGTTATTTGACAAAATTTTTTACGAAGCTATTAGCTTTTTATTATAAACAACGAAATCATATTCGTTTGATTAGTAACATAAAAAAAATATTTTAAGAATTTGTTGATTTTAAATAAATATCAGATTAATAAGTATTAAAATTCGTTAATTTAAAATATTACTGAAAATTAGAAAAAATAACTTTCACACAAAAAATTTATTTTAATTCAATCAAAAGTTTCCTCAACTCTAAAATTTACGTGATTATATATAAAAAATAACTTTTATAAAATCCTAATAGTTTAATATAGTAATTGATTCCAAAAAGAAAACAAATCACCATATTTACATAAATAAAAAAAATAAATCAAAACTAACTTAAATTTTAAATTCAATTAAAAACTCTCTCAATTTTAAGATTTACATGACTATATATAGAAAATAATTTTCATAAAATTCTAGTAATTTAATATAGCAATTGATTCCAAAAAAGAAACAAATCACAATATTTATATAAATAAAAAAAATAAATCAAAACTAATTTAAATAGAATAATAAATAAATATTAATATAATATTTTAAATAGCACCTAAAAATAAGTTTTTTATTAAAATTAAATAAGAAAAATTAAAAATACCAAAAATACAAATATAGAAAACACAACTTTTGTTAGTCTCCATCATTCTCTTTAGGATAGAGAAAATTAATCCTTAAATTCGATTTAATATATTTTTTCTTCTCATTTGAAAATACTCATAAAAAATATGAAATTTTTCAATATTCATTATATTCCCCATCCAATTAATCCAATAATTTTTAATATAACTTTCAATTAAAATTATTTTAAGAAATAAAGAATCAGAAACAATAGAAAAAATATTTGTAAATAGATTTTCGTAATAATATTTTTTTCTCTTGGGAATTTGTATTGTGATCTGCTGCGATTTTCCGATATTATTATGATTATTCATAGATAATGGAACTATTGCAGTAGATAATAATATTTCTTCATTAAAATAATTATCAAATACTGTAAGTAAATACCAAATTTTTCAATATTCATTATATTTCCCATCCAATTAATCCAATAATTTTTAATATAACTTTCAATTAAAATTATTTTAAGAAATAAAGAATCAGAAACAGTAGAAAAAATATTTGTAAATAGATTTTCGTAATAATTTTCTTCTCTCTTGTGAATTTGTATTGTGATCTACTATGATTTTCCGATATTGTTATGATTATTCATAGATAATGGAATTATTGCAGTAGATAATAATATTTCTTCATTAAAATAATTATCAAATACTGTAAGTAAATACTAATTGACAATTGACATTATTTCTGAATAAGGAAGATTAAATATTTGATCTCTTAAAAGCTCATTCATCCGTTGGATTAACTATTTCATCATTTGTGTTATACGTTCCTCCATATGATTCATGATACATTGAATCATTTAAGTTGTTACGTCACGGTAATAAATCTCCTTTATAGGTATAGTATGATATCCTCTTCTTGATGATATGATTTTCAAGAAACGAGCGCAAATTTTGATATCAACGTAGCGAAAATTTTATAAAAGTCTGTTAATTCTAGATGAATATCAAATTAATAGGCATTAAAATCGTTGATTCAAAAAAATACCGAAAATTGAAATAAATAACTTTCACGCATACGTGTTATTTTAATTCAATAAAAAACTCTCATATTTCTAAGGTTTACATGACTATATATAGAAAATAATAATTTTTAAAAAATCCTAATAATTTAATATAGTAATTGATTTCAAAAAAGAAATAAATCATAATATTTACATAAATAAAGAAAATAAATCAAAACTGACTTAAATAGCAAAATAAATAAATATTAATATAATATTTTAAATAGCACCTAAAAATAAGTTTCATACCAAAATTAAATAAAAAAAATAAAAAATATCAAAAATATAAATTTAGAAAAACACAATTATTATTGGTCTCCATCAATTAATAATAACTGTTAACTGTTAAGTAATCAAATATTTTATATTTATAAAAATTTTAATTTAAAATTTAAAAAAAAAAATTATATTTATTTAAATAAAAATATTTATCCCTAATGATAATTAAACATATTAATAGTTAATAACTAATAATAATTTTATTAAAAATTTATTATTAAATAACAACCATTAGTTATCAACTATCAACTATTAATTAATAATTATTATGACTAATTAAAATAAACGGATTCTAAAAATCGTATTTTTGTGGCATTATGAGAATATGACTGTTAGATAGGTACCCATCACAAAAGATAATTTAGGGCCACTTATTCATAGCAACTCTTTAGTAATATGGTGCTGTTAAAAAAAAAGTTGAACCAATATGAATAATTTACCTTAAAATATGTTATAGTTACTTTTTTAAGTAAATTTAATTTCCATTCAGATTTTAAAAATTGTCATTTTTAAAATTAATTTTATTAATAAGGTTCGGATACTAACGTATTATTTAACCAAAGATTTATTTGTTAAAACTAATTATTTTTCTTATTTTAGCTTTGTAAATAAGGTATTTTTGAATTACTATTTTTTTTTTAAAACAAGGTGTTTCTGAATTAATAACTATAATAATTTGTTGGTAGTTAGTTATTATCATGCAGTGATTAGATCATATTAGCGTTATCTTCTCTAGGTTTAAATCACCTGTTTATTTATTTTTAATCTAGAGGAGAAAATTTTAATATCAACATTTACATTTAAAATAATATTATCTTATAATTAGATTAAAATATTAATTAAATTTTGAATCAATCAATAGGTCAAATTTTTAAAATTTTATTTCAAGTTGAAGTTATCTAACTTTTGCAATTATTGTGATTTTTTAATTTTAAAAAAAAAATATTTATAATTTTATGAAATTTTAAAATATTTAATTGAAGTCCAACTATCTAATACCCATAATTCAAATTCAAATTTTAATTCATTTTGAAGTGAATTAAGAGTTTCAATGACCTAAACAAAAAATATATATATTTTCTTTATGTTACAAAATTAATTTTTAATCTAGTTAGATAGATAAGAAAAATGCTAATTAATTTAAATTTCATTTTTTTATAATTAAGGATATTTTAGTAGTTTTATTATTAAATTTTTTCATTTGATTACCAAAAATTATTTTGACTAACAGTAAAAGAATAATTTGTTAATGTAAACAAACTTGAAAGATTATTTAATTAGTTTTTTAAAAAGAAAAAAATGAAATCATTAATTAAGATAAATTTTAAGGAATGATAATAATTTAATTTTTTATTATATACTCTCTCCATTTTTTTTATCTGTCATTTTAAAAATTTATCCATTTACATTTTAAATTGTGATTTTAAATTTTTAAAATAATATTTATCCATTTTTTTCTACTTTATCCTTATAATATTTAATTAGAATACAATAACTTAATTTAAAATAAATTAATGATATAACATTATATAAATTATTTTAATTTAATTAATAAGTATTTTAATATCAAAATTTTAAATGACAGATAAAAAAACAGAGGAGTACATATTATTAAATTAATAAATTTGTCAATTAAAAAATATGAAATAATTAATTTGAAGGTAAAGTATAATAAAACAAAATAAATTTATTAGTAGTATTTAAAAAGTCATATTGTCTTATAAAATTTACATATATGGTTTTATTTAGAATATACATACTTTATTTATCTAATAAATTATAAATAAATTTAAATTTTGATTTCGTCACTAATATTTACTCATTAATTATCGTATAAATTAATTAAAATATAAATTAATTAGACAATTTATTTTTTTTACTTATTTCAATCATAACAAAATTATTTAATATTTATGATGTGATTTTATTAGTCGTTGAATTTGAAAAGTCATTTGCCAACAACCGTCTAAATCTGACCTCAGCCCCGACGTGTTCTGAAACCGAAAGAAAGTCGGTGGTTCCTTCCAGCAAGTTTCAACATCATTTCCAACAAATTTTCATACTTGTTTAGTGGCACACATATTAAGGAAGTTGAATTTTTTTTAGATTTTTTTTTTTATTTTTAATTTTTAATTTTTTAAAAATTTGTTTTTTATTATTTAAAAATATAAAGTAGGTTTATTTTTTCATTTTATCAAATTCAATTAAATAATGAAGTCTCAAATGGATAGAAGTTAAAAATTGAAGTCATTTATTAGATCAAAATTCAATTTAAGTCTTTGATTAAACTGCTGAAAATAGTTCAGACACTCAATTGGACATTTCCATGCTAATTTGCATAAGAATAATTGTTTTGACATATTCTTATTAGATTTTAAACATATTTCATATTGGTACTTGTCCAGAGGTGAAGCTGTGTTATGACTGAGGTGGCCATGGTAATTCCCGATTTTTATTGGTTAAATTAATTTTAAAAATTATTTAAAAAATTTAAAAAATTATGATACTTTATGTCATGTATACACTTGTAATTTTTTGAGCAAAATATAAATAATTTTTAAATTATATTATTTTGCTCACTTAAATTTTTTTTATGGTTTAAATAAATTATTAAATTTTTTAATTTGACTTAAATAAATTTTTAATTTTTTAATTTGACTAAAATAACTCTAATTTAAATGGAAATGTTAAATTTTTATTAGATCTATTTGAACCAAATTAAAAAATTTAGAGACTTATTTATATATTTATTTATTTTTAATTTATTTTTATCTATTTTATTATTTTTTTTTTTTAAATTTTTCATTGTATAACATATATCTTTTGTTTAATTTAATTTAATAAATAAATAAATTATATATTATATTTTAATTTAATAAATAAACATATTTAAAGCATATATTTTATACTTTATATAAAATTTCAAAAACTTTTAAAATAGGATAAATGTATAAATAAATACTTTAAACTATATCATTTTACTTACTTAAACTTTTTTTTTTCTTTTTTATGATTTTAATAAATTCTTAAATCTTTTAATTTGGCTCAAATAAACTCAATTTAGATGAAATTGTTAAATTTTTATTCAAATTAGATCTATTTGAGTAAAATTAAAAAATTTAAATGCTTATTTTTTTGCCCTTTTTTTTCAATTTAACCTTCTTTCTTTTTTTTTTTTTTTTTTTTTTTTTAATTCCAACATATTTTTTATATAGTTTAATTTAATACATAAACAAAA
Organism: Aleurites moluccanus; assembly: GCA_948193065.1. Taxonomy (NCBI): domain Eukaryota; kingdom Viridiplantae; phylum Streptophyta; class Magnoliopsida; order Malpighiales; family Euphorbiaceae; genus Aleurites; species Aleurites moluccanus. The sequence continues at coordinate 41,182 of CANXYC012086740.1, read as the reverse complement.
GTATATTTTATATTTTATTTATTTTTAATAATATATAATATCATGTATAATTTTTTCGCATCGTATTAAATTCTTATTTATGTTTTAATTAAATTTTTAAATAAGAAAAAATCTCATATATAGTATAATTTTAATTATTAAATTTAAATCAATAAAAAATAAGCAAACTTATTTATCACCTAGAATAATATTTGAAATTAATTTTATTTTATTTATTATAAATATTAAATTAAAATTTTAAATTAAATGATATTTGATTATAAAAAATTATAAAATCTTTTATTTAAAGTACAAAATATAATATTTTAAAAGTTTTTGAAATTTTATATAAAATATAAGATAGGTGATTTAAATATATTTATTTATTAAATTAAAATATAAAATATAATTTATTTATTTATTAAAATTAAAATAGATAAAAAATATATGTTGTACAACGAAAAATTTAGAAAAAATTAAATAATAAAATAGATAAAATTAAATTAAAAAAAAGGATAAAAATATAAATAAATCGCTAAATTTTTTAATTTGGTTCAAATAAGTCTAATTTAAAAATTATCACCATCTTATACCCGCAAATGCTACTTTTATCAAAATTTATTAATTATTTCAAAAATAAAATTGGAATGGAAATTTTAAAATTTAGTTATCTATTACCCTTCTCATTTATGTTCAAAGCCAACCAAATATATCTGACTTCAGGGGAATAAGAGAGAAAAAAGGTCCAGAACAATATTTATGGAAAAAAGCAGGGTTAATACATAGGGAGTGAAGGATGAACAAATTGCATTGAAAAAAAAAAGTAAACGAACAAATTGCATTAAAAATTACACCTTTTCATATCTCCATTGATTCATTTAATTACACTATCTCAGTCATGAGGGCTGCAATGGCAGTTGGGGTCTTAAGGCCTTAAGCCTTCTGGATTGGAAGGGATCCATTTCAAAATAGGCCTAAAAGCCAACTATTAAAGGCCTGCATCTGCATATCAGAAGGCAAAATTTAAGTTTATGTCATTTCATGAACAGAGAAGCTATAAGCAGACACCACTCCTGTACTAAAACCAAAACTTAGCAAAGCTTCCTAGCCTCTCAGCCATTTTGTCTCTGTACACACTTTAATTAGTTTCTAACCAGTATTAGCTTCACTCTTTTGCTCATTTCTGTTACTTTGTTTAGAATATTCCTCTTCTGGTATGGCAGCCCCACATAATTCATTCCCAACTTTGGGACTTCCATCACTGGGTGGACCTGCAGTCTCTACAGTTGTCTTCTTGGGGTTCATGCCAGCCCTTCTGATCTTCAACTTGCCAATGGATTCTTGACCATCCCCTTCCATGTCACTGTTAGGCCTAGATGTATTATCAGTAGCTTTGTCAGCAACACTAGGTTTGTCCTCTGTAGCTTTTCTGCCTGATGCCGTAGCTTTTCTCTTGGAAAAGCTGGTAGCTCCACTCCTAGAAAACCACTGTAATTTTTCAGTCTAAATATACAAGACAATCGTTATTCAGAATTGATTTAAAGTATGCAACCAACCTTTTCAAATCAATCTTCAGTCGTTTGGGAGACTCTGACTGCACTTTTCTGTTTTCCTCTTGTGGTCTGGTCATACATTCCACAAGGGTAAGACATTTTAAGACCAAACAGAAGATGTGATAGAAAACAACTATATGTATAAACTATGAGGCATCCATCTTATTAACCATTTGGCAACAACGACAATGATCATTTCGAGTACTTTTTACAGCACAGATACTAATAATTGCGGACCTTTTATATTAACTACACATACTTCTCATGGCAATCAATTCATTTCTTCTTAATTCTCAACTACACATATTTCCCAAGGCAGTTGATAACAGCCATTCTTTTTCTTCATAATTCTATGTCATGCACTTTTTAAGGAGCCATTAACTCAATGTTTCTCCATCAAGATATAAGAAAATAATTGACTTGCACAACAAGGCAAACCAATTTTATTTTATTTATTTTATTTTTCAAGAAACAGAAAAGAAAAATAACTGTTCAGCACATGAAAGCCAAAAAAACCTTTAAAAATTAAAACCTTCATTTTACATGGTAAACCATAAAAATTAAATAGACTTGATGTTGCATTATCAATATTCAGTAGCATAAGCAATATCATGGGAACAGCAGCACTTACTTAACAGATGAAGATTCAACTTTTGGAATATCAGTTGCTTGCTCCTGCTAATATCATTTGCACAAATGCAATACAATGGAGTTACTTCTGCAGAAATAAGTTATCGAGAAAAAAACCAAGTATAAATGAAGGCAAAAGACCCACTTCATTGGGGAAAATATCATCTTCAATTAGCTCCCACCGTTGATGTCTGAGAATCAGCCTCTCTTCATCCCCATCAGCATACAACACCTAAATAAGTCATTCATCAGCAAAAGGTGGTTTAGAGCTAAAATATGGAGAAATGAAAGGATGAAGATACATTTGTTATAATGAGAAGTGCATGAAGATGATTCAGAAGTGTTATATGACCACCAATTACTTCATCAAGGATGAGTATTTTGGATCAGCTGGGATTGCAACAAGAACAACAGGAGGGCCAAATATAGGTGGTCAAAGGACTTGATGTAAGAAAAGATGCTCAAGATTTTACAAGAGAGGATGTCTCAGGGACGAGCCACTGAATTGGAAAAAAGGAAAAATTAAGACAATTGCAAGTGCAATAAATAGACACTGGGAAAGACATGCGCAAACCCCAATACTTGTCCTCCACCAGCAAAAACAAAAAATAAAAAAATAAAAGAGGAAGAAAAGAACTACATAGGTTAGTTAGAGTCATCTCACCTTGTGCCTCTTTTTAATAGGGTCATAGGAATCAACAAATCCTTCATAAAACCTGCAGAACAAGAAAAAATATTTAAGAACACAAGGATCACATATATACTCTTAGAAAGACTAAGAATGCTATCCATGAGAAGTAGTTACATTGAAGATATGCAAAAGTCGAGAAAATTCAACCAAGGATGTCTAATGCATCTCAAGATTCATGACCTAAGTTCACAACAAAAAACAAAGGCACTTGGAGGTTTCTTTTTTTTCCTCCTTTTGCGCAAATGGTGTTATTTTTCATGCTGAGCTGATCTAGGCATTGAATCAGCTCCCCCCTCCCCCCCACAAAGTATTCAAAAGCTCATAATACAGAAACATAAAACACCGACATTCACCATTTGTAAATTAATAAAAATAATTTTCAAATCCCATTCGGTTATTATAGATCTCGTTCCAGTTCGCATGAAAACTATTAAACTAATCCAGTTTAGCATGCTTCATCAGAGTGGCACATGCCATATGGAGAGAAGCAGATCCAGCATTATTCTGTTACCCATTAATTGAGTTTATGGCCAATATTGAGAACATGACTAGGTTTGGACTTTTATTTGGTTATTTCAGCAACCAATAGTAAATACTTGCTACACTATAGTTTCTATCCTAAGGAAATAAATAATTGTCCTGATCTATCACCAGATGCACCCATTTCCCAGCTGATTTGCTAGTGTCCACTCATTTATTGCTCTTTTTCTATCAAATGGTAAATCACGTGCCATATAATACCCTTATGGCATTACACCCTTTCCTAAAGTTCGAATTTAATTTCTCCAGCTGCTATTCCACTCTTTTATAGATTATGATGGGAAGTCCAAAAAAATTCCATCAGAAGTACTTAATCCCCATTATATATGGTATGCACAAAAAGTGGTACTTTTATCAGTCTCAGATATGAGCAAAGAAGGTCAAAAAGCCAAACAGATACATAATATGAACTTTATCAAATATTGCAGGTCCTGATGATTGAAAACAAGTGAAAACCCGAGAATTTAACTTTACTGAAAAATGGAAAGAAATGCTAACCAATCCATTGAACAAAATACCACGAAAATAAACAAAAAGTCTTAAAGGAATCTTACATCTTGTCCAGCGGCCACCAAACTTTTATTCTGCTACCAATCAATTGCTCACCAAGATCAGGAGTTTCAGGAGGCTGAATTGGGAAAAAAAAGTATAAATTACAAAAGATAGCAAATAGCCCGAAGAGTAAGAGGATGAAACACTGAAATTCTTCCTATCTAGCAGAAATACAAAAGTAACATGCAATTGCAGTTAATCAACAACACAGATATACTAAAAGAATAGCAGACAGCTATTAGATATGCTATATTGCATTAGATCTTCAGAACAGGCTTCAACCAAGAAGCTTTTGCACAATTATCAAAAGAAACAAGTTCAAGTCTCAATAATAGCTATGTATGAATATGAGAAAATTTATTTGCTGAAATCGCTAATGAAGACTATATGGGGAATATTTAAGGTATTTGCCTGATTGACACAGTATATTAGCAAGTAATTCCTGCTGAGCTACATGAGGGCTTACCTATGACCTACAGCTTTCAAACATTTCAAAAAAAAAAAAAAAAATAGCAGCCCTTCATATTTGAGGCACACAGACTGAGGAACTAACATAGCATCAGCTATGTCCTCTTTCTTTTTAGTTTTCCATAGATAGTGATAACAGAGCAGGATAATATCTTATCATTCCTAGGTTTAGAATTGTGCCTTAATTAAACTTCATTCCTTCATTGTAATTCTGTTGGATAAAGCCATTCTATTTTCAATCAGTTAAGGTACCAAGATAAGCACTGTAGACTTTGCAATGATACAGCAGATGGATATTTCAGGTAATTCATATTAATAGTGCCTACTTTGTTAACTAATAGGACCAAAACCTTCTAATACTATTCCCTTTCTCTGGGACAATAGAAGCATGTAAAATTCAAATGTTAAACTGTGAGAAATAAAAGCACTGACTGATATTTCTTATTCTCTGATTCCAAACTTTACAAGTAACTAATTTGAAAACAACAAGCACTACTTTATGAAAACAAATGTCCCTAAAACTAAGTTTTTAGCAATACCAGTACAGTTAAATGATCAAAAAATAAAGCAAATATATAATTTAGATAATTGATAAGAAAAAAGAAGCAAAAATGGAAGGGCTAACTGAAAAACATCACAGTAACATTAATCAAGTTTAAGTTACACCGGAAACAAGGAAAAATTCATACCACTTCCTTCCTTGGTGTACGCTTCCTCTTGAGAATTGTTTTAGGGATTTCTTCCCCATAACTTCCCTCTCTATCAGATGATTTAGTTTTCTGCACAGTTGATTACAAGGAAAAAACAAAACAAAAGCTCAACAAAATTGATGCCAGTAAGATGGTGAGAAAAGAATAAGATCAATATCCATTTCATACCTTAGTATCAGATGCTTCAGCACCACCCGCATCTGAAATAACAATCACTGAACTTCTTTTCCTAATATCTGTGTGGACTAACGAGTTGTCTTTATTGATTTTCCTTACTCCTATCTTAGCTGACTGATGCAATGGTTTTTCCTCAACTTCACTCAGAAACCCATCTTTCTTAGTAGTCTTTGTAGCAAGTCCAATTTTTCTTGAGCGCTTGTGTTGCTTAACTTCTAAGTTACTTCTTCCTTTAGACTGCTTTCTCAAATTGACCTCATCTTCAGTTGGAGCTTTCTCCTCATTTATATTATTCAACACCTCTACCTTCAATAATCTTGAGGAACCAGGATCACCATCTTGATTCATAGAGCTTGTTTTTTTGTTTAGCCGACCCCTTTTAGGTTGACTTCCAACAGGTTGAGTTTGACTTTGTGATGGGGAAGAAGCACCTAAGACACCATCAGTTTCTGGTGTCAATCCCATAAATTCTGTCGCACATGCCGATGATTGAACTACCTTTTTTATAACATGATCTTCTGAGCTCAAATGTATTTCCTTGTCGCAAGACTTTCTCTCATGAGGTATTTTTGCAGTTTTTCTTCCCACAGGAATCCAAGAAAAATGGTCGTAGCCTTCCTCTGGGTTCATCAAAGAATTAGGTTTCCGCCCCCTTTTTCTTGAGGCAGTCCCTGGCTCCATTTCCAACTTGACTTCAAGCTCAGTATTGCCTTGTGCCTCAGTACTCCTAGTATGCTGGATATGAGAACAAAACTCCAGTATTTTTGAAGAATTATTATTTAAGATGTTGTCAGCATCTCTAGTTGAGCCATTTCCATTACTACTTGTTGACTTGGGAATACCATCCACAGCTTGCAAAACTTCTCCAGAAGCAGTAATTGGTGATAGCCCCTTCATCAACTCAATAAGAGAAATTGAATTGTGCAGCAACTATTTAGTCATAACTTATATCAAACAATCCCGATATAAATTGTATATAACGTAGAAATAAGCCAAAATTACACTAAAAAACACTGTTCCATAAATCTTTCTTAGCCTTCTCCTAACAACTGTACGCTAATGAGATACAAATAGAAGTACCACATAAGTAAGGAATACCAATGCAGTTCCTTTGCAGAAAACATACATATACGATTTCATGTATTAAGGAACTATTTTCATTGATTAAGATATTGATTTTTGACTAGTCATGTAAGACAGATAAGTTGTTTCCTAATGGAATTTTATTCGCTTAACAGTTAATAGATTGATTGGATTTGCTAGAGGTCATCTAATAGGTGAAATCATTTCCTACTACCAAACTTTCTTAAGCTTGTTTGGACCTTGGTGATTATATGTATATGCCACCAGGGAACTGTGGAACTTACAATTGATAATTTGTCATGTTTAAAACAGTTCTACGCTATATATCCAATATCTCCCCTTGGAAAATTGAAAGGAAGATGGACACCATATAAGAAAAATCAGGGGTTCTAATTCATCTTTGGAAACTTATTTGGAAGGAAAAAAGATGAAGTTAGGATTTACATTCAGCAAACAAAGAAATTTCCGTGGCAGTTTTCTTCTGCAAAAGTAATTCTTCAATTCTAAGACAATTAACACAAAAGTAGACATTTCATATGGTCATAGATAGGCAGAAGAAATATACCAAATGATCCCCAGAACCATTGATATGATCATGCTCAAGAGCAAGAGACTCATCCTGGCATATAGAAGCAACTACTGGAGCATACTCATCTAAAGCTAGGCCTTTAGAATGCACAGTTTCCTTGAGATAGGGTTTAAGTTTAGCAGCACAAGCAGTGATAACCTTTTCCCCAAGCTTCCATGCAATAGGAGAAACACTCTGGAACCATAATAAAGGCTATAATTAACAAAGTCCCAATGAACCAATAAAAATCACAGAGAAAGGAAAGGAGGGGGCATATAGCAAAGACCATATACCTGATTTTCCTTTCTTGCACTGGCCAAAAGGGGAGTGAGAAGATCCACTGATATATCTTCACTTTCATCTATAATCAGGGTCATAATTGTCTCCATGGCCAAAAATACAGTATGTGGATGATTGGACCTTGGATGAACAAGAAGAATAGATCATTAATCGCACACACACAGAAGATAACCATAGGCATTTAAAATGGCAATGGAAATGAAAACAGAAAAATCATCAAAAAGAGGATTGAGATGACTGCAGTTGTAAATACATCCTAACCACAACGTTGCATTAACATTATCATGACACCAACGAGCAATGTCACAATAAAATTCTGCAGCTGACTCCTAGGTAATTTGTCTCTCAGACATTCTACATAGAACTACTAGTATGGACCTTTGAATTTTCAGCAGGATAATCACCATTGGAGACAGATAAGGTGACACCATTAAACAAAAAATTAAGCAGCAACTCTCAATCCATTCTCTTGAAGACAGCTAGATCTAACTGTATATATTGTGTATTATGACCAAAGCTAATTATATTGTATGGAAGTGTTTTAATTCATTCAATCTATGATCAATGAAGATTCAAGTGAACCCCCATGGAATCCAGAACCCCCTAACATGTCCTTTTTGAGTTTTATCAGTAACACAGGTCCAATCAACCTATAATGCATCAAACATTAATGAATAAATTCAACCATTCAACATAGCAAAAAGCTTCAATACTTTTCAGAACCACCAGTTCGGAAGGGGAAAGAAATAGCTGCTTCTTAAGGGGATATCAAGAAGGCAATAGCCGCTTGTCTTAACGTATCCCCTTACCTCCACTTTTAAGTCCAGTAAAAGTTGCCTTGAGCAAAAGCCCGAGATCTCAGAACTACCTTGCAGTTTTTCTTAGAAACTACATTAGCAAAATATATCTACGGGACTACTATCCCTTTTTTTTCCCTCATTCTGTTTTTTCTGTAATGGGAACCCCAAAACTCCTCAAAGGCCCGTGCTTATACTGGATGCATAACTTAAGTTACCCATGCACGACAAATGTGCATAAAAAAAATGAACACAAACCTTAGTCATTCTATCTTAAGGATGACCAGGATGATATGCTATCCTCCAAGCAAACAGGGACCATAGCCTGTACAAACAAGTCTGGCTTTCTTGATTCTTCTCAGTTCTCTCTGTGCAATTTCTCCCTCCTGATGTATCTTCAATTTGCAGAACTCTTTATATCTATCAACTATTGCAGAACTCTATATATCTATCAACTATCTGATGATTATAGTAATTGAAAAAACCTCAATAACCCACTGTTGACTGAAAATTAGATTTCAATGGAAACTATATCAAAACATCTGCATCATCAGCATATTTTGAAGCACCACAAATTATTCCTCACACATACAAGAACCTAAAACTATCTCTAGAGAACCTATAACTTAGTGGGTATGTCTAGAAACTAGCAAAGTCAAGCATGCAATTTAAGAAAATATATGTTCACTGCTGTAATTTTCAACACATAAACTTTTGAAAAGTATGTTTGTGTGCATAGAGGAACAACAAATAATTCAAACATTAGTTTTGTTAGATATTAGCAGCTATAAAACCTAGGTTTTACAGACAAAGTCACTCTGGAAATGGAATTATATTTTGGGACATGGTGTGAAGTTGAGTCACTTTTGATTGAGAAAGAGGCATGAGTACATTAACAGCCAATGAAAGGAAAGTCAAATGCTAACATCAAGGCTCTTACCTAATGATCTTCAGGAAGTGTTTGAACATCTTTATAATTACTTCATCCAACTCCAGGTCCAACATCACCAAGCATGACCTGACCTTTGAAACGGTTTCAAGAATTGAAACTGCCTTTGGATAACAGCGATTAGACATGTGGGACAATTTTTCAAAAGCTGCTACAATCAATTGAAAAATTTCCTGCTCATAAATGGAAACACAGACCATACAAGAGCCCTCAAAAAAATATATTTAAATACATATATTGAAATATTTCATTCCATTTAAACAATATGATATGGAATGTCCATAAATTATGATAACTATTTTTAGCTGTCAATACCTTCATATATTCATCATTATACGGAGCATTGGGTGCTGTAATTCTTGTAATCTCACTAATACAAGATACAACTGAAACCTTCACATCTGCATCTGAGTTCCTCAAAAGGGCATTAGAAGTCAAGGCCTTCATAGGGGGTAAAAGTGCATCTTGCATTGATCTTGATGGTGCTTGCTCCACATTTATGAGCAAACACTCAAGATTCTAAATGACAAAATAAAACAAGTTAATTGATCAGTCCATTTAATTAATGCTCAGTGAAATTCAAATATTGGAAAAGAAATACATTTTTAAACAGGTAAAAATACTCAAAATGCAACAGAAGACATCCAGAAGTTATCACAAAGGTCAATAAAAACCCTATTTACTGATTAGAAGCTTTAACTATCATCAAAATTCAGAACTTTTTCTTGCTATGAGCCCATTAAATGAAAGTATCACATCGACAATAAGAATAAAGAAGACAGCTTTACATGCATCATATGCTAGGATCTGAACAGCCATCATGGAAAATAATCAAATTGATTAAAAATTTATAATTGCTACATCTCAGAACAATATACCAACCACATAGAAAACAGCACCTGCTGATATTTTTGTAGACATATGCTATAGCCTTTTACAATGTGATTCCAAATCAATAAACTATCAGACATCATAAATAGGAATATCATGGGGTATGGTTTTAGACATGTATATAAGTTTACAATTTTTACTGCCTCCATACTTATCCCAAATGCTGTCAACAATGCACTTAAACAGGACTATGCACATAGGTTTCTTATGACGCAGAGTAATAAATTGTACACTGAGATTGAAATGGTAAGAAAAGACAAGAAACCCAAATAAGAGCAACATGGGCTAAATAAGCACTAGTTGTGCATCAAAAGTTACAGAAGCAACTGGGAAAAGATCCCACACAACAACAGAATTTTTCACTCTTCAAAACCCATCATCCTGATTCCACAAACAAGGATCAATCCATAACTGATTAAAATGCAACAAGAAGACATGTATGTGACTGATAAGCTATTAAAAAAAGTAATCATATGCAACTTAACACTGATCAAACAATAAATCAAACCCACAGCATTAATCAAGCAAAAAATTATTAAGGATCGAGAAATTAAATTAAATGGAGACCACTCCTAACCTATTGATTAGCCTATAAATTCAACCTTTAAGGTCTATGTTGTTCCATTAACATTCCATTGAATAAAATAACAAGCCATACCCAAAAGATGTATACATACTATAAAATTCACCAGCCATCAAACCCAAAATTAATCAAGTCCAAATGCAATATCTAATTTACAATACAAGATAAATAATAAATGAAGCATGTAGACAGGGGCACAACAAGAAAAAATATATTATGATTAAAAAGCAATTGAGAAAAATGAAAGCCCTTATAACACTAACAACATTGCTCATAACAGAAACAATGATCAACAGAAAATGATAAACTTAAATGGAGCCCTTTTCCCCAATTCAACATTCCACTGAAAAATAAACAGTAAATGAGAAAACCAGAACATAAAATACACAAATACACACACATGCATCAACCAATTAAACCTACCAAAATGATCAACAAACAGTTCAATTCACCATTCCAATTAACAATACAATATGCCAACAAAACCCCAAAAGGCATGGACAAATAAATATAAAAAGAGAGAGAACGTGCATTACATCAAGCATATTAAGAAGTTCATCAATGGATGATGGTGGGTCTAGGAGTCTATTCCCAACCTCCTTAAGCTGCTCCTCAAGCTCAATCTCATTGAAAGCCATTTTTTACACTTTGACCCACAAAATCCAAAAACCCCAGAGTCTAAAAACTACCACTTTTCAACTCACACTCAATCTGTGTGCTTTTGCAGATTTTCTCACACCCACATCACAAAAAGTCCCATTTATAGCCCTAAAAGCAAAAAAAGCATTGTTTTTGCTCTACTAATCAAGTCTAGAGAATGCAAAAAGAGATTAACAAGGAGGCAGTTTAGGATTGGTTAATTTTAACTCAAGAAAAGGCTTCGAATTTGTGTTGGGCATTTTGGGTCTCTCTCTTGGTTCCTCTCTTTTTGGTTCTTTGGTTTTTATATTAGTAGAACCAGTGGGTTCTTGCTTCCTCGTTCATTGGCGCTTCATTTTGCTGTCTTTTTCTTGTAAGTGCCAAATCATATTTTACGTAAAAAAAAGAACATACTCGTCGTCACTCTTTCGAAAGTACATCATTGCCCTTGTATACCCCTTCCATATTTCTATCAGAAACATGTACAGAACTTGTACGCCCCCACCCCCTCCATTTTTTAGAGGACAACCTCACTGCTCTCTCTGTTGTATTTATAAATGAAAATATCAAAAGACATTATATTCTATATTAAAATATTATAAATTTTTATAAGAATATATATTGACTATTATCTTCATAGTCAATAAATTTTTTTGAATAATATACACTATACATGTAATATGAGTAAATGCACTTTTCAAATATATTACAAACTTAATTGATTTTGTTGATTGGAATTTGTGAGCATTAATGAGATCCACTTAGCGACCGAAATATCTGATTAATAGCTCTCATGGCATACTTTACTAGAATTAGTTTTTGGTAAATTTAGCTGCGAATAAACATCATATTAGATGTTAAGAAAGTAGTTTTGGGAATTGGGATGCTATTTAATTGTTTTTTTAACTTATGAATATAATATATAAAAAATTATTTTAAAAATAAATTTTAATAATTTATGATTAATATTATTAACAAGTGATTTCCAGATCAATTCTTCTAAATATTAATATCATACGGATCCTAAATCACAAGTGGGTATCAGTGTTAAAGCCTTATAGACTATAGTATAATAAATGCTTGTCTATCATACAAATATTAAAAATTCAATAGTTGGGTTACGAATTTAAAATAGCTCTTTTTATTATTGAACTGATTAAATAAATTATAAGACCAGTTTAATCTATGAACCCATTTTAAAATATTTGTAGGTTTTTGTTTGTTAATAACTTAAAGAGTGTGTTTTGGTTTTTAGCTTCTATGTATTTGGTTTAATTTCTAAACCACTTGTTAGTGCGCCTGTGATTACTAAGTAACCACAAAGTGACAAAATAAGCATGAGTGTCATTTACAATTAGGGAAAGGAAAAGATTTTATGCGGAATGGGATTGAGGGGCGGCTGATGCGTTAAAACACATTAATTTTTATTGTGTAGGTTTTTTAGATGTCTAAAAAATTTTACAAAAAATACTTTTATAAAATATATACAGCAGGGACTAATGTATTTTTGGCATATCAGCCCTTAAAATTTTTTTAACCTTTAAAAGATTTACATAACAGGGACTAATGTATTTTTGGTATATCAGTCTCCTCAATCCGAATGTATTGGACTTCCTGATTCAAGCTTATACATGTTGTGGGTTTCAACTTAAATTTTGTGGTTTGTGAAAACCATTCAAACCTCATAAGCTATACCAATTTATCTCTTTTTTTTTCCCAGAAAGGGTTATTCTCAATTATATACTGTTCATTGCTTATCTTTGTTTTTTTTAGCAACTATACATTGCTTATCCTGGAAACAAATAGGGGTGTATTGATTGGTTCTTGTGACATAGGGAAGAGATTTGGTGAAGTTTTTCTTTCTCCGTTTAGAAAGGAAGGATATGAAGTTTTGTTATGATTAAAATAATCAATAAAATACAGAAACAATCTAAAATTTTAAACAGCAAATTTGTTCAGAGTCAATACAAAAAAAAGGTTCATTGAGATGTCTAAAAACTGCAGCCAATAATTGACTAGAGAGGTGACCATACAGGTTGACATGAGTGGAATTTGGGGGAAAACAACATAATGAAATACCAGGACAATATCAGATACTAACTTGAGGAAGATAAACAATATATTAAGTAAACAGATTCTGTGTATTCATTTACTAGGCATTCTTGAATCATGATAAGTAGAGCTTAGATAAAGATTTTTTTCACCCAAATAATCCTGGAAGATGAGACTTGATGATTTTGAATAGCGTTCGAGGAGTGATAAAACTCTTGCAGCCTTCCTCCCAATACGACTTTCATCGTGAACATTCCTCCCAATTAAGACTGACTAGAAGCAACCTAGTTGTTGATTTATAGTAGTCCTCTACGTCCTTTGACAAAAAGACCTTCTCCAAGGATCCCAAAGCCTCTTCTTTAAGAGAATCTGCTCCCCGAGTTAAAATTTCTAGCACAGGCTCTATGGCATCAGCCTCATGCAACATATTGGCCCCTCTGTTAGGAGGCCCTTCTTGAACTAGTGTGGAGAGTGTCTGAATTGCTTCATGAGCAGTTGCAGGAACCTCTTCATGCAAGAGTTCTACCAAGAAAGACAAAGCATTTGCCTCCATTAGACAAAATGTAGTTTTCACACTGCATATGCCTCCATGTGCGGTACAAATATGAGGACATGTTGGCCGAAAACACCAGCAGCCAGTTCGCTCAGGCACAAGAACAAGTTTTGGACTGCTCCTGGAAAGATCACCAATAAGTGCTGCTGCTTTTGCCTTCGCCATTACAGAACCAGTTCTCAGCAAGTTTACAAGTAAAGGGTAAGCTCCTTGTGCAGCTACAATATGTTTTGACTCGAGATTTGTGGGATCAGTGAACCTGAAGAGTGCAATTAGAGCATTTTCTTACGCTTCCATGGTCCCTGTTCTTATAGTGTTTATGAGTGCATTGAGCCCATCCAATTCAATTAGCTTCGTAGTCAGTGTTTTTTCAGATAATGGGAGATTGGCTAATAAACCAGCAGCAGCCTTTTGTACATCACTCTTGACATCATTCTCAAGAAATCCCATCAAAACCTCGAGTCCTTTTGGCTTAAGCAGGTGTTCGACAACTCCCTGTGGTTCATGATGAGAGAAAAAGAACAGAATATTAATGGCAATTTCACAAATTTCCGAGTCTGTATCATCAAGAAGAGGAAGTATTAATGATGCACCATTGGCAATTGAAGTGCACATAAAGCAGGCCTCCGAACATTATGGGATGCGTTTGGAACCTGTTGCAAAGCTAACAAATTGGTGATAATTGGTTCTAACTCAAGCTGGGTACCATTTTCATCAACAAGGTATTTAATTCCATCATTCTCAGAAGAAAATATCTCCAGGATTTCAGCACATTTAACTGTAAATTGTTCATATATGGGGAGAGAACATAAGTTTTACAACAAGAGAAAGCCCACCAGAAGCAGCAATAAGCTCTTTATTGGCCTTGCAATCAGATAGCTTAACCGAGGCAGACAAAGACAGCTCCTTTGATTCAATATAGCCAGATACTGCCATTTCAAGCAAAGGAGGTATTATCCCATCCTTACCAAGTGGCTCTAAATTTGAATCAACAAATTCCATATTAACTATAGCTCTGACCATTGAAATCCTTGAAGACTCTGGCCCTGAAAAATTTTTCAATGATCAAATAAAAATCACTGACTTCTCGCTCTAAGAACAATAGTCAACCATGCACTTAATCTATACACAGACAACTAAGAAAAGCTGAGGATACAGTTGGACATCCCATGAAGATGAATTTGGCCTTTTGCCTTCACAGATATATCTACAAGTAAAAATGAGTCCAAGTTATATATAGCACCTACTGTCTCAATAATTAATAGAGTAGCTTTTGGTTTTTTACTCAGTAATAGTGTCGGTGGCTATTGTCTGATGATTATTCTTTTTGTTTTAAGAACTTTTAACTTATTCTATGTATGATATCCTAATCAAATGTTTGAGAAAAATTAGGAATGGGCAGACTACTATGTAAAGCATTTAAATGAACCACTGATAGTAACTTGAAGCTTAACCTTTTGGGCCACATGGCCAAACATGCTCCATCACAGTACTTCAGTATTGTTCACAATCCTATCATGCTATACCCTTTCAAATCCTAGTTTCTTTGCTGCTGAAAAACTAAAAACATTCTCAATTGTCTAGTGCTAGCCCATCATGACAAGACAAGTACACAGACTACAGGAAAACTATCCAGCATTGCAAATATTTTCAGGACCCCTGGATTTAGCAAAAAGCTGCTTTTCTCCAAGAAAAAAATGGCAATTGCATATAAATTTGACATTAGAAAAAAGGATGATGTCTCAGATAGAATATAAGGAAAGAGTTCTCTAACCTTGGACAATCAGATCAACGAGTGGATTATACCAGCCTGATCTTGCAGCACGAGAAATATTATCCTCATCAACTTCAAAAGTTTATTCAAGATTTTTTCTGCATAAACTGCTGATTACCTTCTAGACCATTCAAGAGGGTGACAAGGAAAAGAATTGCACTGCATTGTTGAGAAAGTTTCCTGCAAACAGACACATTCCAAGCAGACCTCTCTTGCAACAACTCAAATAACAGTTCCACTGCAGCCTTGGAGATGCTCGAGCCATGCCATAAGCAGGGAATAATGCGATCCCACCCCTCATAGTTTACCACTTTTTCCTACAACATTTAATTCAGACATTACCAAGGCTTAATTTGTGTGTTGTGCATATTCGCCTCCAAGCAGTAAAACTTTCTGAATATAAAGGATATAAAACTATATGTCATAAACTCCTAGAAACTATACATTTTTAATGATTATGGTGGACAAAAAAAAATAGTAATTGTAGAATGACGATAAATAATGTAGACCGTGTATTCAAAAATAAATATACAAAACTTTACTTTAATAATTTCTCTCCATTTATAATTATTAGCTAAAAAATTTCATATCCCTGCACATAAAAAAAAAAAGAAGAAGATAAAAACAGAATCTCTACAAGTGTAAGCACGAGAAAAGTAAAATAATATCAAATGGAGGATGTCTGAGAACTAAGTTTGCAGGCAGAAATTAGGCATGCCACCAGTTTTTTTCAGGTGTTTTATCAGAGTTGTTAACCTTATTTCTTGCATGCCCAGCAGCAATATCCTTTAAAGTAACTAAATTCTTTCTCTTCACATCTTTGTTGTGAGAGCTACAGAGGGTAGATATGATAATATCTGTAAGGTCTCCTATAGAGATCCATTCTTTGTTTATAGAATTTTATACTTCTCAACCAAGTTACTTGCCTTCTTGACATCTGCTTCAATCGTTTGAAGCGCTAGCCAGGCAGCTTGAGAATCATTCAATTTCTGAAGCTGCAATTCCTTCAACACAGGTTCAAAATCAAACAGATGCTTTGACGGAACCTTGAAACCTTCCTTATCAATTATAACATCTTTTGCAGCCTGACCAGTTTTCCAGACCTGGTTTGTTAGTACAGCCAAAATGGTTCCTATAGGTATGAGCTCCAGCGCCATTTATGCCAAATACTCAAATGAAACTGCACCCAGAAATGGACAATGTCAATTGCATATTGATTTACCATAAAGCTTGTTTTTCAGATAGGCTTCTTTGTTAAGAATCAACAATTTGCAGCAAACTGTATACACGCATTGAAGAAAAAGTTAAAAAACAAGATTAACAACTAAACAAACTATAAAAGATATATAGTCAATTACAAGCATATCTTATCCCCTGCACACACGGACAATTTTATTAAGCCAAAAATAGAAATGAATTGGAGATGTGCCAACTAGGACTGGTTGAGCCTGGCGCAATGCAGCCACAAAGCAGAGCCACTTGGAGCTAGAGAAGGCCATCCCCGCCCCCAACCCCATTCCCCTTCCTACCAAGCTTTCCATATATTTTTCTATGAAATGAATTTTGGTATATCATACATAAGAAAGTTTAATTTGGCCACATCCAGATTTTTTATACCACTTTTTCTATCTTTATTAATGAATCTTAACTTTTTTTAAACTCATTGATTAAGTTAAAAATATTATAATGGATTAAATTTTTTAAGTTAAAATCATTTATTTGAATATTTAGTGATGAAAATAAATAATAAATTTCGAGTTTAATTAAAAAAATTTTAAATGCAAAAATATATTTATTTAAAAAGCATTTTTGATAAAAATATTTTTTTATTAACAAAAAAAAAACACTTTTAACTTGAGGGGTCCAAACACCTTAATTCTAAATTAACAAATTAGTTTCAGTTGTACTGACTATTTAAAATAATAATATTTGAATATTAATTATTTTTTTTTTCTTTTGTCCAACTTACACTAACATTTTATGTATTTTTTTTTTCTTTTTCAAATAAAAAAATTATGTTAGAAGATTACTATAAAAAAAAATTATTATTTACATTATTACTAAATTATTATTATTATTAACATTCAGATACAATTGTAAGTTAATTTAAAGGGAGGGGATATTAACATTTCTCTTTTAATTTTCAGCACTCTCATCTTTTTCTTTTTCTTTTTGTTATTCAACTTGATTATAAAACCCTTTTTGCATTGTTTAAATAATAATTATTATAAGAAAAGAATGTTTAATTTATTTATTTTTTATTTTTAAATCACACTCATATATTTAAATTTTTTATAATTAAAATATATTTAATAATATGTAATTTAAATATAATAAAATATTATTTTATATATATATATATATAAAAAGAAAGAGTTAAGTAGATTTTTAATTTTTAGTTTTCGACTTATGAACTAAAAAAAAAAAAAGTAAGAAAAAAAATAAATTTACTTCTATCTTTTTTATTTTTTATTGCATCAAAATGATATTTATACATATACTTTTTAAAAATATATTTATTAAATAAAATTTTCATTTTTACAGCATAAAATAAACTTTTTTTTTTTTTACTTTTTAATTTCTAAAATTTGGTTTCATTGTTTTATTCTTTAGAATATATATATATATTTTAATTTTTAATATGAAAGATAATTTATCAAATTAAATTCTAAATTATAATTATCAAATTAAATATTAAATTATAATTCTATCGATATTTTTTTTAAAGAAATATTTTTAATTATGCTCAATGAAAATATTTTTTAATTATATATTTTACTAAAATATCTTTATATATCATATATATTTCTTAAAATTGAATAAATTATAGGATTAAAATAACAAGTAAATAATCAAATAATCATATGCATATTATTATTAAAAAAATAATATTTTTAAACTATTATATTTTTTTAAAATATATTGAGAAGTATTAATATTTTATTTTATATTTGATTAATTAATTTCTTGATAATAACAAAAAAAATTGGCTCTAAAATAAAAAATTAAAAGAAAATTTATTTTATAACATGTAAAAAAATTATATATTAAATATAATTTTTAGTACCATATTTTTCTAAAAGATAAAAAATATAGACCAATAATATTTCTACATATTAAAAATAATAATAATAATATATATATAAGAAAATGAAAATTAAGTCTTTCTTTTATACAAGAATTATTAATTTAAATAAAATAAAACTATTTTAGTCAAATTTAATAATAATAAAAAATAATAAGAATGCTAAAAATTAAAAGAAGAATGTCCATATCACTGCTTAATTTAAAATAACTAACTAATTATATATATATATATATATATATATATATATATATATATTATTTCGATAAGTAGAAATTTCCGTTCGGTAGAAATAAACATTGCTAAAGCAATCTCAAAAGAAAGCTTCAGGTTCATTATTTTCTTACTACATCACATGTTTATGGCCCTATAATTTTCGATTCTAATCAACTATAATAAGGATCTAATATATTTATGGCACTGTAATTTTCAATTCCAATCAACTATAATAAGGATCTAATAATGCCAAATGGAGGATGCAATGTCAAGATTAAAATGCTAACCAATCCTTAAGATAGTAACCAAAGCCAATCATCCAGAGTGTAAACCATTAAAAGAGTGCTAATTCCGCATGCCATATATCAAGAAAGATGTTCAACCACAATAACAAGGTTTGCATCTAGCGAACACTCAAATACCCCAAAGTGAGGGTATCATGAAAACAGTGAAATAAGGGTCTCTCTACGTATGAACTACAATTCAGATCCCAACATATCAGTTCCACTGCTACTCAGTGAGACTTGATGTGCTGCTGAACAACATTAAGGCCTTCACTCTCCTCGCCATAATCCTGCAAAACAAGGAAGACACTGAGATTTTAATTTTCATATATAACAAGAGAGATTAACTCAATCTGAAAGACTCGCACCTTAACTACGATGCAAGAGCAACCAACTACCTTCCTTGCTTTGCCCTCGGAGTCAATCTTACATAACTGCAGGAAGGACCCAAGAAAAATCATGAGACTACATTAAAATAGAGTTTGCAAATCATAACTACAACCAAATACTGAAGAAATTTCAAGTGCAGAGAGAGAAAAAACACCAATATTTAGTGCCTCAACATAAGAATGTAAAGAACACTGCCTATGAGATAAGAATGTAAACAAAAAACCATGGAAAAATCCATGGGAAAAAAAGAACATTGCCTATGAGATAAGATACAATTTGAAGGATTTTGTAGGTTCATTGATCAGGGCTTAAGAGAAGAATGTCAACAAAAGCCATGCCATGATTCAGACGATAAAAGAACACTGCCACTATGATATATAATTTGAACAAGGAAATTAGATAGCTATGGTTTAAATGATATATTACATCTTACAGTAATAGTTATAATTGACAACACCAAAGCCAAAATAATTGATCAAAGGGGATGCCCGGTAACACAGCTACAGGAGTCATAACGCAATAAAGTACAAGAATGATTAAATTCATAAAAGAGAAGCTAGTGTTAAATGTTTTGTGCAGTGGAAAACAATATCCGACCCAGAAACTATACTATTGACTACTAAATGGTATTACACAAAAATAATGGGATGGCAAATATTTGACTCATTTTCTGTTCTATTTCAGAGAACTTTCACCAAAATCAAAACTTCGAACAATATAATATAAGAAACCAAGTTTCAATTCAATGACAAACCCAATATAAAAAAAAAAAAAAAAAAAAAAAAAAAAAAAAAAAAGAAGAAGGAAAATCCCAGAATAAATTGTAGCCCCAGCATCTATATTTGCTTATATTGGTAAATCTTACAACTATATCTCAAAATTTTATTTATCGAATAATAAATTATCCCATCATCATTGCATATAATTTATCCCCCAAAAAAATACAGATTTCAATTGAGAATACTTGAAATAAATTAAAAAAAAAACAACCACACATATATCTATAAACATATATAAAACAAGCAAATGGGTAATACTCACGCCAGCCCATTCACCAAGTGTCTTAGCACTAGGAACTTGTACGAGGCCGACACCGTGATCAGCACAAAGTGCTTTCACAAGTTTGATATAGTCAGGCTGATTACAATCCTCAGCCAACACACAGAGTTGAGCGGCATGCTTCTCAATCACTTTTGCACCTTCATGAAGACCTCGAGCAAGGCCACCATGAGCCAGAGATTTTCTGAGAACTAACTGCAATGCAGTCATCAAATCCATGGGCTCACCGAGAGGCTGAGCGACTGGCTCAACAGCGACGGTACCTTCATCACTGTTCAAGAGAAGAATTTCAAATCAATAAACCCAAGATTCAACATAATTTTAACAAGATATAGATAAAAAAATAAAATAAAAACAACTTACCCAGACATTTTTTTTTTCTTTTCTCGGAAAATTAGAGAATTAGTTGTGTTCTTGGAGAGAATGAAGGAGAAGAGGAGAAAGCTGCGTTCTTGAAAATGGGATTTGAAGTAGGTTTTTAGGGTATAGAAATTAGGGTTTTATGTATGACCACTGTGTCTATGATTTTGACAGTGTTGCGGCCTAACTGGGCTAGTACTCCACATGGGTATCACAACTAGCCCAATTCAAGGTAGAACTATAGATTTGAAAAAAAAAAAAAAAAGAAGAAAAATCAATTGTTCTGCAAAAAAATATTTAGACCATATACAATTATCCACGTATTTTTTAAATTTTTAAATTATATTATTTTACTCAGTTAAATCATTTTTATTTTTTAATTTTTATGATTTAAATAAATTATTAAATTTTTAATTTAACTTAAATAAATTTAATTTGAATGAAAATATTAAATTTTTATTCAAATTAAACATATTTGAGCCAAATTAAATAATTTAAGAGGCTTATTTATATTTTTATTTTTTTCAATTTAATCTTATCTAATTTATTATTTTTTTCTAAATTTTTCATTACAACATATTTTTTTCTAGTTTAATTTAATAAATAAATAAAATTATTCTTTATATTATATTTAATTTTTTAACAATAAATAATATTATAGATAATTTGATCGCATCATATTAAATTTACATTTTTATTCTAATTTAAATAAAAAAAATCTCATTTATAATATAATCAAACAATAAAACCTAAATGCACATCGAAACATTTCTAGTAATAAATACATGTTTCTCTAGATAATAAATTCATTATTGATTTTTTCAATGCTAAAAAAAATAATGAAACATAAATCAATAAGAAAATAAACAAACTCATTATCAATTAAATTAATATTTAGAGTTAATTTTATTTTATTTATTATAAATATTAATTAAATTTTTTAAATTAAATAATATTTGATAATAAAAAATTATAAAATTTTTCATTTATTAAAATACAAAATATAATGTTTTGAAAGTTTTTAAAATTTTATAAAATATAAAGTATATGTAAATTAAAATATAAAATATAATTTATTTATTTATTAAATTAAAATAAATAAAAAAATATATGTTGTATAATAAAAAATTTAAAAAATATTTAATTATTATGAGATCCCTGTATTTTATCGAATTATATTAAAAAATTCATATATTTTGATTTAATTAAATTCAAATTTTTTTTATTAAAAAATTCGTTAAATATACATAAAAAATATAAAATAACTCTCATTCTCAATATAATTTTCACTTAAATGTCATCACTCTCAACAACAAAATTTTCATCTTCACCACCGCCATCACCACCACCACACCATTAGACAATTAAACCTAATTAAATCCATTCAAAACCCAAATAAAAATCAACTAAAAATAGGACATAGTATGCTCACACTATTTTCAACTTCACTCTGCCCAGTATAACTAAAATGTGAAGAATATGGTGCAGAAGGGTGATGCCCATTAAATTCGAATCAAAGACCATATTCAATAAAATCAACGAAAAAGATTAGACCTATAAAAAATCGGAGCTCAAATTCCAAAATTCGAATCAACGAATTGGACTCTTAACCAGCTAATTCAGCGAGAAATCGATCTAACAAACTCCAAGGAAATGAAACCAGACTCGAGCACAAACTCAACACAGCAGGTTCGCGATTTGGGTATAAACCAAATCTATTCAAGAAAAAGAATCCAAATCCAAACCCAAAAGGAGAACTAATTAAATCTATACCATACCTGAATCGAGCTCAGTACAAAGGGTTCATGATTTGGGTATAAATAAATCCAATCAGGACAAAAAATCCAAAATCATTCCTTAATTCGAGTTAATTCACAAATAAACCAAATAGAAAAATTGAAGAAGAAGAAAATGCGACCAAAAAGGAAAAGAGAGTGTAAATAAATACAGGGACTCACCATTCGACTGCTTTGAGTTGTCTTTGGTGAAGAAGAAGTAAATGGCAGCTGCATCGGCAAAATCAACTCAGAACATTCAGTCAAGTATTTTCAATATTAGTACACCCATAATCCTTGGGAAATCGGTAGCTTGGGCATGGATTTGAAGCAAATGGAACTTTTGGGAACATGATTTTATGAGGGAAATCAAATGTTATTATTGTTGAAGATGATGATGATGATAGACTTCACATGAAATAAAAAACTAAAATCAAAATCGGAACCAACAACCGATTCCAACCGAACAAACAAGAATCGCGATCCAAAGAATTATTCTCTTGCCTGGGTTTCACCAAGTTGTCTATGAAGAGAATAGAGGATTCGATGAAGAGAGAGCAGAGAATGAATCGAAGTTTCGGTGGTTAAAATAGAGAGTGAATCGGGGTTCTCTGAAAGGAGATGAATAGTATTTTTTAAAAAGATGAAATGATGCTGCAGCGGTTTTGATTTTTTATTTATAATTTGAGCGAATTAAAATTTGTTTATCAACTGGGTCATGGCTTTAGGTTGGTTGTAGATGGCTCAAGTTGAGTTGATTGTAGGAAGAAGAGGAAGAAAGGTATTTTGAGTATTAAAATTAAATTTTTAAGTGTTTGACTAATGAAAAAAATGGGAAGAAGAATTTTGTGATATAACAAAATTAAAATACATAAATTTTTTAATATAATTTTAAAAATATAAAATTTTTTTAATATAATCGGTCAAATATAAAGATTTCATAATAATTAATTTTTTAGAAAATAAATAAATAATAAATATATAAGATTAAATTGAAAAAAGAATAAAAATATAAATAAATTTCTAAATTTATTAATTTGGCTAAAATAGATCCAATTTGGATAAAAATTTATCCTCTCCATTCAAATTAATTTTATTTGAGTCAAATTAAAATGTTTAGAGACTTATTTGAGTCAAATTAAAAAAATTTAAAAATTTATTTAAACCATTAAAAAAAATCTAAATGAATAAAATAATATAATTTAAAAATTTATTTATATTTTTACCCTATTTTTTAAGATACTAATTTTCCATAAAAGAGTAAAACCTACTCTAATTTTAATTATTAAAATTATAGGTGTTGGTGCGAAATTTTGATTTTTGATGATTGTATGATGTATTTATCATTCACTTCATGAGAAGTCATTATACTTCATGCAAAGTACCAATATATTTTTCATGAAATGGACAAATTTATTGCAAAGTTACTAATTTTTCATAAAAGAATAAAACCTAAGGCAATTTTGTATGAAATCAAGTGGTTCATGTGAATATGCTTTAATAGTTTTATGATGCTATTTACCATTTAAATCTATAAGAATATCACATTTGCTATTTAAAAAAAAAAATTGTGAAGCACTATTCAATTTTTTGCTAATGGAAAAGGCAAAATGAATCGATTATTTTATAAAAAGCATGAATCACCTAAACAAAGGAAATACAGAATCAATACTTAATTAATTTGAATATTTGATTTATTTGAATAGTAGATATCTTGGCCGCTTAAACTGTGATCTCGAATTCAAGTTTTTATAAATGTAATAATCAATATCGAAACAACCAAAACCCCCAAAAGAGATTTCTACAATTCGAATCTGGATTAGTCGACAGTGGTCGAATACCGAATAGTTTAACAAAAAAAAAAAACATAATGAATCAATTTTCTGCAGATGAATCCATCAATAAAAACACCAGGCTATATATTACTAATTAACATTCAAATTCATTAAATCTTAAGATAATATGGAGCACAAAATGGACTAACTCAGACATGGATTAACTATCAAACTTAAATAAGTTCATGGAAACATAACATACAAGGCAAATGAATCTATATGCTGACATTAGCCCTAATGTTTTTTGAGATATTTTGCATAGAGCTGCGTTTGTGTTGATAAAAATCTGCAGGTAACTACTGTTTACAGAATTTGACACAAGCAAATCAAATTAATCAACAACTATGCCCTCGGAGTAACAGATGAACAAAGGTCATCGCGATGAATGAACTCTACATGAAAGAGGTAACCATTTCCTTCAAACTAACTTTAGCCTGTACAAGGACAAAGCGCTATTCCACTTGATTCGTCTAGACTGAGAAACCATGTATAGCCTTATATGACAAGGAAGAATAACAGGAAAGGTACGACCTACTCACAACCCAAAACATAATAATCAAAGATAGTGTATAATTCATCTCACAAGCTGACAAGGCTTAGAGCAAAAATATATATATAATAGAAAAATAGCTTCGATGTAAAGATAGTTGTCAGTAAAATTTGTTTCATATGAATCCCTGCTAAACACATAAAACAGTGCTTTCATAGCAGCTTAAAGCCTTAAACAAAACAATTTGTTTGAACACCAATGAAAGAGGATAAACGATCCATTGAAAGATTCAAAAAGGAAAAAAAATCAGCATCACAACTCGATCCAAAAAAAGAGCATAGAAAAGAACAGAACTTCCTTTTCTGGTTAGATGCAGAAGTACATAGTGACATTTTCACCATTATCAGTTAATACATTATTGTCTGCAGCATAATTCTAGCTCTTGAAACCAACTTGTCCACATAAAATTACAATCTAAATGGAAAGGCCAAACTGAAGTCAAAGATTGATAAAACAAATCACAAACTCAAATTTCAAAGAGAAACAAGGAGCCCAGCTAATATCAATGGCCAAAAAGAAAAATCATTGTAGCCCTAATAATCAAAATCACGACACCATTATCTAATGTTGTCTTGCTACATGCATAAATCAAAACTTCCTTGTCTAATGAAGAAAAGGGGAGAAAAAAAATTGGAACAAAAAAGGAGAACAAAAATAACCTTTTGTTCTTTTCCTTTTTTGGATGAAACAAGGGATTAGGTGGATATTATTGCCCTAAACATATCCTCTTCTAATTATAGACAAGCATAATCGTTATTTCTGCATCCCTGCAACTGTTGAGATCATCTCTCAAGCAAGATCACCAAGAAGGCCTAATGCCAATTAGGTCCAACTAACAAAATATTCATAGTAGTACTCTAGATTAATATTTCTGTTACCAAACATAAAATAATTATCATTATCCATATTGCACAAAGAATAAAGTCACCCTATACAATGGGTTGTCATAAAAATTTGACCAACACATTCTCTCAGTTTTTTTACGAAGACACACAAAAAGAATTGGATGGAAGAAGAAAAGAAAAATGAGAGAAACAATTAATTTTCACTTCAGAATTCAAATCCAATTATACAAGTCATTAAGAAGTGCAGTTATTCTTACTATGATACTCTAGGCCAGTAACTTCAGCAAGTGATTGAGCTACTCAAAACCATGAAACTAACTTTACTTCTAAATCTGATGTTTGCAATAAAAACAATGAAACTCTTCCTGCATCAATTTCATAGTAAAGAAACTGTGAAAGAGATACAAAAGGTCAATTCTTCCATTTGTTTTCAAATAAATCTAACTGGGCAGAATCACTAGATATCAGTGCCTGAACTAATGAGATGATACAGCAAATGTAATGAAGATTGAAATGAAATATAACATTTATACAACCACCAAAATTATAATAAAATAAAATTGTTTTGCTTTCTTAAAAGTAGGCCAAGATGAAGGGTGACAGGATACTGAAACAGATAGCCCAAAAACTATGGATGCTATAAATTTACATTTGGAAAATACCATGCCTGATTTACTTATTATGTAGTAATATGGAAATGCCAAAATTACCTAAAAGCATGATTTTCCGAGCAATCCAGTGGATGAGAAATGAATTTCCCATGATAACCTACTGACAATCAAAGTCCATCGTAATGATGAAGGATCGACTAAAACATTGCGTTGAGTTAGAAATACAAAGAACATATGAAACTCAGATAAAAAATGACAAAAGTAAAGAAAATTGAACTTTTCCTGCATAACAGTTGTTATTTAACTACCAAACACTAAAGCCATGAAACTTTTCTTTATTGTTCAGACTGCAATAGCAACTTCCTAACAAGAGGAGGACAGACCACATAAAAAATGAAATGACATAAACTAAAGATATACTCTTGATACTTGCATATTTGCATTAATATGTCCACCATGGTAAAGAAGCAGCAATCCATGTATCACCAACCACCAAATTGTTCTCATGTATTATGTGAAGCTAAATCCATTCATTGACTCTTCACAGAAACTGCGTTGTGATGCAGCAGCCATAGCAGTGGGAAACAACTCAGAACAAAGAAAGAATACCGCATATGAAAAAAGCAATATATCAATGACGACAAAGAGAGATATAGTCAGAGACAAATGAAAACAAGTCCAACATAACAGAAATGACCAACAGGAAACATTCTAGAGCAGAACTTAGCTCATCTAAAAAGTTATATTAATAATCATAAACGGAAGAAGTAAAATTTGATGTTTATAGAGAGAGTGTCTTCGACATCATATCATCATTTGCCCTAATATTTTGTTTCTCATGAAACTAAATGCATTAATTGACAATTAGAAGAAACTAAGACATGAGCAACAAACCATAAAAACAGATAGTTGTGCACCAAAAGAAAGAGAGAAAGATAAGTAAAATAAGAAAATATCCATAAATTAAGAAAACTTGATAACAAAAGTGTACATAAAATGCGGGTGTCTAGCACACACATACAGTTGAATAAGCTCCTTTCTAATCATAATTTTTTTTGAGATTTTTATTTTTTATTTTTCATAATCAATGAGTATTCTGTCCATTCTCAAAACCCAATCCATACAACACACCGGCGTACTTTTCCAAGGAGCCACTAAAGAAATTCTCTTTTAATTTCCTAAATGTACAAGCTGTGAGCAAACTATCAGAACCTGCTTGATGGCATATCCCAACTCTCTCCACTTCCAACAGCTCTGCAAGCTTATTCAACCCTCCATGAAGGCTATTGCAGAACTTCATCAAATGCTTGATATCATACAAGGTTGGGAAGTACATATTGATCAAGTTAAAGAATCCCACTTGTGTGTCAGGCAAATTCTGGCAAGTCAAGAGCTTGAGCAAATAACCAAAATCATAGCCACTATGGAAAGTAACCCAGTGCACACTATCATTCAACACAATTCCTGATGACATCAAGAGCTCGCCGAATTGCATTGCATCAATACCGTTCACATTATTCTTATTAAAATCAATCCCACTTTGACGCAAAAGTTCAATTGAATCATTCGCGAAAACATCCTCGTTCACTTTGAATTCACGAAAATTGAACTGCCAAATGCAATACTTGTCGGTTCCACATGTGGGTAAATTCCCTTGCTCATCTGAAAATGTAAGACCCAATTGAATCATCTTCAACATATCAACATTATCCTTCAAGGTCTGATAGTGATAGTCATAATTATTCTTAAAGTTGCCCACAGGGCGCAACACAATGCCTGGGAACTCCGTGTCCATCGCTATATATGGATAATCATCAACAAATTCACGGATGAGAGCAAATTCTTCTTCAAGATTGTCATTCCACACCTCGCGAATCTGGATAGAATCGCCTTTTAGCAACAGCGACATTCCTTGGATTCAAAAAGGGGAACCAACCCAGCCACAACAAAATTGCTCAATCCCAGGTCTCTAATCAAATTCACGAAACCCTACCAAAATCTATAGCCAACCCAGTTGATATTACCCAAATCTGCAATCAAAATTTCAAAAATTTCATCCAAGAACCCAAAGAAACCCTAATCATCATAAACCCAAAAAAAAGGCACGAAATTTAAACTGTGATAATATCAAATCTGCAGAAAAAAAAATGGATATAGATCTACACAAACACAAACCCATGATTGATTAAAAAAAATGAAGATCTGAACAAAGAAATGAAAAATTTTACCTGGAATCAGAGAGACTTGATGTATCTGATTGCAGATCTTAACCTGCAAATTCTAGAGAGAGAAACAAACATCTAGATACTCAAAAAAGAAAAGAGAAACTGTAGAAAAAACAAGGGGATGATGAGGCGGACGAGGAGGAGAAGAAAAGGGTCTCTAAATGGTATTATTTCTATTATAGAAAAGCAAACAGTATCAGGTGAAGGGAGACGATAGCGAAAGAGATATTTCAATTTTTTTTACAAGGTAAAAAAAATATTATGCTTTTCTCTCTCTTTTTTTTTGAAATAAACAAAAAAATATATTTTTTTTCTGATTTTGTTTGTTTTTTAACAGAGAAAAACAAAATTTTCCTAAGAAAACCTATTAGTTCTCTCTTTTTACAAAGAGAAGGTATTCAAGGGAAAATGCGCTATTGAAAGCCTTTTCCCCTTCTCATTTCCTCACGAACATGAGAAGAGATAGAAAGAGAGAGACAATTGTAACTCAAATTTGAAAGAGAAAAAACTTCAGACATGGATCCTTTGATTTAGGAGACAAATCCTTTTTCTTTTTATCTTAAATCAGTTTTTATTTTATTTTTTGTTAGTAATAACATAAATAATTTTACTATAAACTAATTAAAAAAAATACATAATTTTGATGTTATTATATTAAATATCTAAAATTAGATAATTATTATATTATAAACAAAACATTTTTTTATGATATAAATAAAACTTTACAATTTTATTCTTTTTTTATTTTGTGATGATGTAGGAATTCAATTATTAAAGTACTTTATATATAATTATTTTCAATTTTGGAAGCTATTATTGTGCCAAATGTGAGCCTTCCTCTGACAATAGATGCCGACCACTCTCCAGTTGGATGCTGAATACGTTGCCACGTCTTCAAGCTTTTAACTGAACTAACAAGTCAAAAGTAATTAGGACCTATTTTGATTTAGCTATTCTTAAAGGTATATAATTATTTTTTAAAAATTTTTAAATAAAATTTAGCAGTGTAATTTATTTTTAATTCATTGTCATTATATATTTTTATTTATTTATAAATAATGAAGTATTATGAAATATTCTTTATCCAATAATAAATGTTTTAATTTATTTTTTTAATACATTTCAATTTGATTTTTAATTTAAATTATATTTTATTTTAATTTGATAATAATATTTTTATTAAAAATAAATTGAAAAATATAAAAATTAAATAAATGATATAAAATATGAGAAAATTAGAAAGTTCAAACGAAATTGAATAATTAATGAATTAAAATAATAAAAAAATTTTAAAAAATTAAAATAAAAAAAAAATCTTAATAATCATGTATTTTATAATTAAAATATTTATTATGAGACATAAATTTTATATATTTTATAAATTCACCATTATAATAAAATTAAATGCAAATTATTCACATGGACACTAAAGTATTCATAAATTTAAGAAAAAAAACCCTTCATTTATGATTTAACTAAAAAAATTAAACCTGGTTATTTTCTTTGAGATATCTCAATTTCATGCTGGGAAAATTTTAACAATACTGGGAAAGGAACACCTGCAGTAGAAGAACAAACTGACACTGCTTTAAACCAAAGTTTATAGCAATCCTTGAGGTTTTGTAGACATTAGACAGCCAAATAAAGAATGATGATAAAATGATTATAATCAAATATGGTAAACAATGATTATGAACATTGATCTCAATGAGCTCCTTGAAGTTGCTGGGAGAGTGATTATACCTTGTTAGCTGGACTTAAATTAGATAAAAATAAATTCGCTTAAAACAGAGAACAAGAACAATGACCAACCATTAAAATTTGCAATCATTTAGAGATTTAGAAGTATTTAAAGAGATTCTTCCACTAGTAATTAAGTTCATAATTCATCAGCAAACATGAATGCTATTCTAACAACTATGTAGGATGGCCCCTAGATAGAGCAACATGGCGACATCAAGATAGTTCTGAAGAATTATGGTCCTAGTCTTCTGGTTTTCATTGGTTTTCTCAATATGCCTACCTCCTTGAAACTTCTCCTTCCACCTCTTCCAGAGGCACCAAGCATATTTGCCCGATATTATACTCGAGAATAATAATGAACTTAAACATCAAAATTTGCTGATTCACACGAATGTAAATAGCAGCACATGTCCTGTTTCATTTGATGACTCCAATTCCAACAGACTTGATAATCACAAATCAATAACAAGATTCCTTTGTACAGGTATAAATAATAGCATTCCTGGAGAAAAATAAAAACAGTAATGAACATGATAAATAATTTGTAGACCATCAAAATTCGTACTATTTGACAGCACACCACATGATGAGAAACCATAGTACCTACCACCACAGTAACTCGATGTGATCTAAAAGACCTTTAGCTTTTGAAACGCAAGCAAAAGCATCTTATAACATGTAAAAATCTTTTTTTTTTTTCTCTCTTTTTGATGATTCATCGAGTACATGCATGCTTCTATGGGAGCCAATGACTAGAATACAATAATTATGCAGTTAGTTTATTTCCATGTGAAATTAGTTTATTTCCATGTGAAACTACTATATCAGACTGTCAAACAAAAATGGCAGACTGTCAATACAATAATTATGCAGTTAATTTATTTACATGTGAAACTATGCTATCAGAATGTAAAAAAAAATGGCACTAAAATTTATGAAGTAAAAAAATTAAAAGCATTGGTATGCTAACATTACCATCAACTTCTCACCATCTCTTGCGCTTCAGCGTCTTGATACTCTTCACAATATAACCAATTACCTCCTTCAATGTGGCTTTCCTTCCTTCTTTGAATGTCCAGAGCTCTGGAATCACATATCTCCCACTTGGATTATATTCGTTTAATTCTTCCAATGCATTAACAGCTGCCATGTCTATCTCATCCCCCCATTCCTGATTGAGATTTTGTAGCTTTTCATCTTCTTCATCTACAATTTCCTGTATCATGCACCATCCCATGCAATGAGACCAAAACTCAGCTACTCCCTGAGGAAGGAAGAATGTGTAGTTTTACCTGATGTTTCCCTTCAGAACTATGGACGACTTTAAATGGATGCCAGTTTGAATCCTCCAAATTCTCCTGCCACAAGCTGCACAGAGTGGAGGCCCGAACCTGAGCTTCCTCAGTAGCAAATTTTTCCTTACATTCATCAAGGAACACCTTCTGCTCAATTTCACCCATTCTCTTTATTCCAATAGAAGTCCGAATATTTGAAGACAAAGTGTCTATCAAGCCCTAAACGACACAAAGGGGGAAGAAGTGTCTTCAGTTACTTTCATCTCCCACTGCATTATCCACTTATCCCACAAACAGAATATTAATCATCAATTTATAGGAAGAGAATATTCATAACGAGATTTAACTGGTTGGTCTCACAGATCAGAGAATTAGGCAGAAGACGTTCATTAGTTTGTATAATTCAACTGATCGGCCACAAACTGCAGGTAGAAATTGCGAAAATTGGATTGTTGTCATAACCATCCTTTGGCAGTTAATGACTCTGTTCCAATACCACTTCTATTTCCCTTTTTTAAAGTAAAAAAGAAAATTCTCATCCCCCAATTAATTAGAATATTTAACATAGATATTCATAATTAAGTCCATTGGCAATTCTTTAGTCTAACTGATGAATAGGATTCACTTTATAGTATAATAGTATTTTGATTCTAATTTTAGCATTCAACATGAGAAATAACAACTTCAAATTGTGGTGGCAGCAGTCTTGTTTATTCATTACCACTTCAAGACACAAAATACGGTCTGTGACCTAATTTAAGAGCAGATTTTGACTAATTCAATTAAAGTACATGAAATTCAAAGAGAAATAGGGAACAAGAGAGATAGAGACCGACCCAAAGGCCAATTTTCTCCATATTTTTCTTGAAGATGCAATTCAACCTGTATTTTTTTATATCATCAATTTGACCAACTGTTACATGTTTCAAAGGAGGCCAATTGCTAGTTACTCACAAACAGCTATCACGTTTCTATGCCACCTACTAATGTGGAATTACATTACCATACTTGCAGATTAAGTTTAATTTAGATATAGGACACTTTTTCTCCTTCCAGAATAATTTATAAAGGAGCCCGTTACTAGTTACCCAGTGTGTAATTAGGCATAAACTTGCCAGGGTTGTGATTCAGAGTCTGATGTGATGGTTGGTTTCATCTTTGTTGGAGGTAGTTTGGGATAAGTTGGAGTTTGGGATAAGTTGGCATTTTTCTTGGAGATATTTGCATAATAATGATGCTAAAATGGAACTGAATCAGTGGAGATATCTTCAGTGCTTTTCCCTGGGTTTCCATGTCAACAGTTTTGCCTTTGAGGTCATAATCTCTAGATACTTTCACTACTCGGTCAAAAACAATGGCTCATATAAGAAGTCTTTGGCTTCCTAATTTCTGATTTAACATATTTTTTTTATATCTCAGAAATCCCTGACTCTCATCTTTCTCGAACTGAAAGTAAGAAATTTCAAATATAAATAGAAGAAGACTATGCCATTGGGTGAACTTTAACTTATATGGGCGGTGAAATTAGCCACGTCACCAAATAATGGAAAAGAGTTGTTCCAAGTCATCTTCGTTCTGAAAATGTATGTGGTTACTTCACTCTTGACCACTTTCATCAACTATTAGACTTAACTGTGATGTTTTCAACTACCAGAGGGATTAATCGAAAGCAATAAAAATATTAGGATTAAACATTCCATATTTGAGGCAGAACCCAGAGTTAATTTGGCTTTTTGGCCAGGAAAAAAGGAAACGAAAAGCATACAGCAATTAATTCTTTTCGTGCTTCTTGTAGCTCATCATTGCTGTAGCGTTCTTTCAGGATAAGAGTTCGATTCAAACTTTCAACATCAGCCAAATCATCTACTTTCTGCTCCAGCTCGTCATTCATCTCTTTCATATTCTTTGGAACAGCTGCATCATCTTCATCACCAAGATGCTTCATCACCAGCAGTTTCCCTTTTAACTCCTCAATTTCCATTTGCAACTTGTGTTTGGTATCCAACTGCTTTTCGAACTGAAGTATCTTCTTTAAGGCCTCTTCTTTCTCCCTCTGAAAATTTATAAATATCCATTAGTAGAAGGCTAAAGCAACAGAAATTATAACATGACAACACAGTTTAATACCAATTTGCTTTAGAATAAGCAGTGCACCTTTCACTCTTCAACCAGCCTCAAGACATTCTCATCAGCCTTTTTCTGCTCTATGGATGGCAACTGAAGTGAATTGTTTCTCTCATCATTCTAAAAGGAAAAAGGTAACTATCAGTGATGAGCACAAAACATCATCACGCAATTCATCAGTCTGTCTTAAAGCATTTTAATCATTCAAGCTGAATTATCATGTACCTATTTCATACAAGTCATTGCCAGTGCTTTAATTCTTTTAAACTGAACATTTGCAATACGGGCCAATACATTAATGCTTGATTGCACTTTGTAACAAGGAAAATCTCAAGTAGAGAGGAGTATATTTTTACACCTACTTTGAAAGATGTGACCTAATTTGACTCCTCTCTTTTTTTTTTTTTTTGGTTGCTTGCATTTGCAAATTTATTGTTAAATGATTTGTCATTTGGTTTATATAATTTTTAAGATGGATCAGTTAATATCATACATTTGTTTGTTAGCTCGACAATTATTTTTGTTGTATGCTAGTTACATAAGTTGATTGGCAATAATGAATCCAAGTCATAGATTCTATGTTCTTATGTATTTATTCTTATTTCTAGTAGCATACTTAATTTTAGCAAACTCTTTCAATAACTATTATTTTAATGCATTTTGCAAATTTTAAAAAGAAGAAATGTATAACAATAGACCGTGACAATTATGTAATGGCTGTGAAAGCCCTGTCTCAGTTACAGCATTAATGGGGACCGCAGCCGTGAATGATTTAAATCTGTGGTCCACTGGAAAAGAGTTGTACAGCAAACAAGATAGTCAAACAGGCGAGTCACTTGTTGATAAAAAAAATGTTAAGTGGTGATAAAGCTTGCAAATATAAAAAAGAAAAAGTGACCAAGAAAACTGAATTTGTGTTATTGGCAGAACGAGCTGGAAACAGAGTGGCCGCAGGTTAAGATAAATGCTAAATGATGAGGAAGAGAGCACTTGACTGTTGAAATTCCCTAATGCAGAATTGGTAGGAGACAATTGTTACCTGTTTCTTCTCTTCATCAAGTTTTTGTTTCTCACGCTTAGTTAGTGCTTCACGTTTGTTCAATTCTTTGCTCCAGTTATACAGTTTCCTCTTCTTAGCCTCTAATTCTTCACTCGGATTTTCCTGCTCTTCCAAGATTCTGTGAACATATCACATGCAATCCGCTGCATCTTCCTTGTTTCTGATGAACGATCAAAAACTATCATGAACCAAACCTGGCTCATCTCATGGATAAAATTTTTGAAACATATACATAAACCAATAACATAATGGGTAGCTTTATCATCTATTAAGGCTAATCATCTACATTTTACCACTTTGTTTTGGGTGCATAATCTGCAACAAGGTCAACAAATACCAAAATCAAATCACAGGATATTATAAATACAAGAGCTCTACCCTTTTTACCATCTCCAAGCGGAGATGGGCAAAGCTATTAAGCAACAAGGAGAGGATAGTGCCGCATACCATAGAAAAAATAATCTACAAGGAAGCTTAGCTGAATGCCAATTTGGCATTGCTTTTAGAACTACAAGAAAAAAACATCTCCTTGGACAGTAATGGCCAAAGAATCCCAAAAAGCACTCACAAAAGCAGTTTGTAGCCAAAGCAATCAAGAATATATGATGCACGAGCAGAAGTTTAACAATTTTCACTTAGAAGGATCAAAACATTATTCTATTAAGATTGGGTTATTTATCCTTTAATTATGTTAAACTTTATTTAAAAAGGTTAGGTCCTAATTGTATTAGGATTTAACGTTCAGAACTTCATTTAGTAGGATTTTATGTTCAAAACTCTAATACAGGATTTTATGTTCAAGATTTTATTGCAGTAGAATATTAAACTATAAGTAGAGCTCCACTAATTAGTTTTAGAGGAAATTTCATACATTGGCATAACCAGTTTCCTGTTCCTTATTTTTCCTGATTGTGCAAAAAACAATCAGCCCTTTGGCTGATCATGGGTATCACAATTTAAACTTTTCACAATTGTCCTGTCAAATCTACAATCGAACTCAGGGTTAGGGTTACCACCTACATCAGACTGCTTTTGCCAAGTTGCACAATTACCCTTAGCATACCATAAGCATTACTGTCTAGAGTCCAGAAACACACAGATACAGAACAAACCTTCAAGGAAAGCATAATGAAGTTTGTCTTTCTCTTCAAGCATCCGACTCAAGGACATTGTCTTTTCATTGTATTTATACTGGAGTTCATCTAAATTTTCATTTGTCTGATCAATTTTACTGGCCAGGTGTGCCACGACAATATTTCTGCTTTCAGTCACTTCTTGGACAATGCTAGAAATTGTTCTCAACTTTCTTTCCTTGCCAAGATAGCCCCTCCGAATCATAATCATCAGCAGGAGTACACCAGCCATAAATACTTGAGCCAGGATTTGCTTTTTGAGCTTTCCAATCCTTTTACTCTGATGTAAAGTTTCAAACGATTTTTCAAATTCAGTTGCATTAATAAACCCATTCCAATCATTGTTATATTTTACCACAGCCATTCCAGTTTGCTCTTGTTCACTCCAGAAAGTATTTACTTCCAAAGGTTTATACTGAACAAACTTTTTCAACCAATACCCACTCTCATGCAAGACATTGCTATCTTTTGGTTCAGTTACTATATTAACTACTATTCCCATCCTCGGCCATACAAAGACATCAACTTGCTCAGGAGTTTGCTTAACTGGTTGTGCTGCAACTGGGTGTTGACTTTGATCTGCTTCATCCACTAGGTCAGTCTCCAAATATATAGCTAAGGCAAGGTGGTTTGCTTTTTGTTTTCCACTTCTGTTGGCAGAACCCTTAGCAACTCCTGATGCATGTTGAAGCAAATCCTTGTACTTGTAGTCCTGCTTCTTTTTTCCAGCACAGAATGGACATCTTAAGGTGCCATTTACCTTTACTTTGTATTTTCCAGACTTCAACTCTTCATATGGCTTGTCCTTGTAGTCATTGATCTCCGAATCACTGATGTAAGATTCTTCTTCAGAACTGTGATCCATCTGAAAGGAAAAGAGAGAGAATTAATAAGAGTGGATATGTTTACTGGTATCAAATACAACAGTAATCATCCAAGGAACAACTAATTGTTGATTGAGTCAAAATTGTCAAGGAACAACTAATTAGTATATATTACCACCCATGATGTTAACATGTGAAGCAGTAAATTAAAAAAGGAAAACTGTGTGCTCAATCCAGAGTTTAAGTCCTTCCATAAAGTCTAGGCAACTCATTCCTTTCAAGCAAAAAAAAATAACAAATACTGCACAACAATGTTGTACTTCCTATTCCAATGCAAAGAAAACTTTTGAACACCAAAAATAGACAGAGAATTAAATCTATCAGATAGCTTGAAGCAGTGAAGTCCAACAGATATAAAACACAGATTAGCCCATCTGCATTGCAGATGATGACATCATACAGACTGATATCTCCATGACAGATGACATAAAAACCTCTAAGACGAGGGGAGAAAAATACAGGCCTGTAAGAAGATGGATGGATGAAAAGCAAATGAAATAAAGCTAAACAAAAATCTGCCAAACATGACAAGTTCCGCGCTCCATATAATTTGCAAGGTAGAGTCCAGCACTCCAGCTTAAAAAGGAGAAACGGATCTGACTAAATATTGAGGCCTAATCTTGCATATATACTTTTAGATCTTGACAAGTTGAAAAAAATTATGATAAAAGCAAAGGGATGACATGATATAAAAATAGAAAACAAAGGAAACAAAAAGAAAAAAGCAAGCAATGACATGATATAAAAATAGCAATGTGGATTGAATTTAGACTGATATCACGCATAAAATTGAAAAGGCAACTGGAGGTACACCAAATACCCATAATTTTACCACCATTATCCCATTTTTATTACGAAACAGAGTTTATTTTCCCACAATAGCACATGCAAGTATCATCAATCAAACCCAAATTCCAATTCAGACATTCAAATTCAACTGCAGATTCAATTTTCTGACTAAACAATCACATTGCAAAAAACGAATGCAAAATAATATAACTCAAATTCAAATTTTAAAGTTCTCTCTAAAACCCAAAATCAATAACAAACTACGCTCATTTCCAAATAAAAACTCCAAAAATAGACGAGAAGAGTAGAAATCCACACACATTTTAAGCTAATACAAGAACTTTAATTCTCACTTAAAAGCACAGCTTAAAACCCTTAATCACTCCGATTATTGTCTTAGCGGGGGCCAAACCATGCTCATTTTGAAGCCAGGAAAAGAAAGAAATGCCATCTAGAGAGAAAGAGACTTACCTGAGGGCAACTCCAACCGGACTGAAAAATGGTGTATAACGCCATTTTGCAGTTAGATTTCAGTCTCCAAGCGGGCGGCCATTTTCCACTGCAAAATGGCGCCGAGCAATAGTAAAACATCAAATTTGGTAACGTCAACTTTTTTTTTTATTTTATACGTAAAAAAATTTATAATTAAAATCAATATTTTATAAGTTGATTATTTTTTTTTTACTTTTATTTTAAATAATATATTAATAATAAATGAATCATTTTAATTAATAAATTATTATAATTTAATTTATTATATTATTATTTTGTTAAATTAATAATTAAATTTTTTTAATAAATATATAAATTATATTTATTTTTGGATAATTAGTGAAATATTATAAAATAATGAGAAAATATAATAAATTTTATAAAATAGATAAAAAAGAATATAAAAGAATTTTTTTTTTTTTTGTAAAAAATAATGTTAAAAATAAAATTATAATTAGAAATGAAATCACTATTTAATGTGATATAAACTATAAAATTATATTTTAATATTATAAATTAAAAATAATATAAAAACTTGATCACTCAACGTTAATGAAGAAAATAAATGACCATTTGATATTATTTTTAAATTTTGATCATCTATTTCATTATATTTTATGTTATATCTCTTATTTAATAAATATTTTTAAGCGTCATATTATTTTTTAATATTTTAATAATTAATATTTTTATATAAAATATACCTGTTTAAAAGACACCTATAATAAAATATAAAATATGACAAAAATTCGAATTGCTATTTTTATTGGGTTTTAGAGTTCAGAAGTCTAAGGAATGTTTGACTTTGACAGTGGGTTGGTGTGTGGCTCATCGTGGAGGATAAAATAGCTTGTCATGCAACCGGTTATTAATAATCAAACCCGAAGCTCTAAAATTGAAAGTTAAATTCATCAAAACGAATTAATTCGATTAAATTTAATTAAAATTAATAATTTTATAATTATTTGATTTAGTTTTAATTTAAAAAAATAAATAAATTGAAAATTTAATTTAATTTATAATTTAAATTTTTTTTTCGATTTTAAATTGAATTGAACTAAAATTATA
Source organism: Aleurites moluccanus (assembly GCA_948193065.1). Lineage (NCBI taxonomy): Eukaryota > Viridiplantae > Streptophyta > Magnoliopsida > Malpighiales > Euphorbiaceae > Aleurites > Aleurites moluccanus. The sequence continues at coordinate 1,870 of CANXYC012086740.1, read as the reverse complement.
TGTATAATTTTTATTATTATTATAATTAAATATATTTCATTTAATTTTATATATACCTACATATTTTTTTAACTTAGTATTAATTTAAAATTAAAAAAAAAAATCATTTATGAAATTAATTAAAATAAATAAATAAATCTAATTTTTAAAAAAAGTATAAATTTATGTTGTACATTAAACTACTTTTAGCACTGATATTTTATCGATATTTTTCTCTAAATTTATAATATAATAATAATAATTATAAAAAATATTTTTAATTTAAAATCGATAAATTAAAAAATAAAAATTTAATTATAATGATAATTTGGTTTAGTATGAATATTTACCATTTATAATATTGAAATTTCTAATTTATTTATATAAAAAATAAAAAATAATTAAATTATGACATAAAATAATGCCACATAATATTAAAAATAATATTATATCCTAATCTATTTCATAAAAGTAAGTGTATGGATAAATTATATATCAAATATATATAAATTTATAAAAAATATAACTATATAAATCAATTGTCACATTAGTGATCGTAATTTATTTAATAAAAATAAAAATAATAATTAAGTAAGTCAATTTAATTAATTTGATAAATAAAATTCTTTAACCAAATTAAAAATTAAAAGATAATTTTTTATATTTTTTAATTGAATTTAACAAATAATTTTATTTGACGGAACCAATTTAATCTAATTACATTTTTATCAATTAATATTTAGACATCATTTATAATAGACTGCATACGGAGAAATTGAACTTGTAATCATGACAAGTAAAAAAAAAATGTGATTTTTATCATGTAGACTCTCATCTCAAGTGGTATGAAACTGTTAGTGTATATACATATAGAGAGAAAGGGAGGTGCTTGCGAGTTGGATTGATATTAATTTGCCGTCATATTCAATTCAATTTATAAAATTAAAAATCTATTCATATAATCTAATCCACAAAAAAATTAAAATAAATTCAATTCAATTTATAATTATAAATTAAATTGGATCGAATTATGTAATTTTATATTATTTAGTTTGTATTTTTTATTAATTATTATTCTATAAAAAAAAAACATATTAACATATTCAACCAAAATTTAATGAGTATAATAATATTAAATCAAAAGGTTTTAAAATGTGAGGCAAATTAATACATTATGTTAAATCTCATGAATTAAATAATATTTTAAAAATATAAGAATTTTTCTTTTTCAAATATGAAATTTTTAAATAGATATTCAAAAATTTATTCTAACAATTATAAATTATTAAAAAATCTCTTATATTTAATAAAATATGCACTTTGCATTTATTATTTATTATAAAATAATTTTTAGAAACTAAACTAATCAAATTAAAATATATAAAAATTTTAGAAAATCATTTCTTATTTATTTTTCCTAGAATAATGAATCTTTTTATAATAATATAAATCTAACTTTTATTTTATTAAATAAAAATATCTTTTAACGTAAATTTTTTATCTCGATTTGTAGGAAAAATAATGAAGAAGAAATTTTTTATTTTTTAAATAATATATAAGAACTAAAAATTATACATATTTTTTATGAGACCATGTCTTCATAGAGATTAAAATACATAAAATTAAAATTTTCTAATAGATTCAGATACAGTTCAAAAAATTAGGATATATTTATTAGCACTTAAAATATTTAATATTAATGTGCATGTAGAAATATTATAAATGGACTAAATTTAAGTTATTTAACTTGGGTTAAATAGATATATATGAGCTTATCATAAATGAATATATATATATATATATATATATATATATATATATATATATATATATATATATATATATATATATTTTGTGGTGTGTGTCAGTGTGGAGATACAGATATATAATT
>CANXYC012086159.1:0-11930 GCA_948193065.1 Aleurites moluccanus | reverse complement strand
TTGAATCAAAAGAATCACAAAACCATTAACTTACCAAAAGTTCTTCCAAAACTTCAAAGCTTTGATTCTTAGCTTTTACAAGTTTTTCCTTAAAATCTATGGTTATATTTGAGTTCACAAGGTTGGAATTAGTATGTTTTCGTCCAAAAATGGAAGAAAAGCATAAAGATAGTGTAGTACAATGGTGGCCAAAACCTAGCTATCGTGGAGAGAGAAAATTCTGAACATAAAATGGTGATGGATGAAGACAATGGTGAAGTGGTGAGAAAAATCCACCTAAATATCCAAGGTTTGATTCCATACATTAGGCTTATGATAAAAATGGTGAAACCTAGCCATCCAACCTTCCATCATTCTTACTTTTGTACTATTGGTTAATCAAAGTCAACAAAGATGGCTTATTTGTACATTTGATACACCAAATCCAAAACCAAAGCGAATAATCCTACACTTTGAGCTTATGATATGAATTGTGAAACCTATTCATCTAACCATCCATTTCTTAATAATTTCATCCAATGGTTAGATTTAATCAAGCCTAAAATGATTCCATAGGATTGCATACACCATATAATTCCATATCTCAAAGGAAAAGACCATTTTGCCCTTAGTTCAACCAAAGCACCTCAAGCATCTCAATTGAGCAACTTACCGGGCATTATTTTCAATCGGGTTTATTTCTCCAAAAAAACTTCAAATAAATTAAATAACATCATTTTCATGTCCTAATATTCTTTTCTACCCTCAAATATCATGTTTATTTCCATAAAACTTGAGGGGTGTGAAATGACCATTTTACCCCCAGTTCACCAAAAATTGAGTTTTTCCCGATTTCTTCCTAACAGCCTTTAAAACACTTTTACATATGAAAAAATTTCTAAAACATGCATAAACATACAATTTAAACATAAACATGCATAATATATAACTTTCAAATATAGCAAGCATCTCTCAAGTTTGCCCCTTTAAAGCTTATGTTCTAAGCCTTTAAATTGGGGTGTTACAGTTTTACTTGATTGCTTATATTATAATTGTTCATCCGTTTATTTACTTGCTCATGCATCTTATATGTCATTCTTTAATTGCTCATGAAAATCATTTTAAGTCAAGGTTAAAATTAAAAGCTAAGTTCAACCGAAAATCTAGTCCCCGAATCCTTTTTGGTTTCAAAGATTAATGCATTTTTTTCCTTTGGGATAAAATTAGAGTCAAAATGGGTTTTTTTCTTAAATTTTCCCAATAAAAAATAACTTAAGGTGGAGATTTCAAAACATCAAAATCATTTTCAAATAAAAGGCGCTAAGGTTGTCTCCTCCTTGAGAAATTGCCCCAAATGAGCATTTCGATCCCAATTTTAAAGCAGGCATGGACGCGGTGCTCGGGCGAGGCCTCACAGCTGGCGACTCCATTGGGGACAAACTTTTTCAAAAGTTAAAGAGGACTACCAATTGGTTAAAAATCTTTTCAAAAGGAACTTTTTACTTGGCTTTTAGTTTAACTTTGATTTTCATGCATCACTACATCACCAGTTACGAAATTCAAACTTTGGATAGTGAGTAGCATCGACCCGACAACTCTCTTTGAGTATGTTGGGAGATAGCAAAAGCATCCACACCACGATGAATCTTCAAATCCTTTTTGAGATGTAACGAGTAGTCGTACTATTGGACCCATGCGAAACTCATTGTTTCACATGTGGTTAGGTATATCACTGCTCTAGTGTGATGGGTACCCTTAAACCAAACTACCTAGCCTTCATGTAATAAACATTAGACCTTGAATTTTAGGGCCCATGAACCATAATAATGTTAAGCTGTCATCATGAACCAATTTTCTTCATACATATACATACATGCATTCATGATTCATAAAGCATATATTCCATTTTGAATGAGTCTAGGTTGTACCTTGAACCAGTTGAGAGTCATTCCAAATCGACCCAAGTACAATTAGCCTCAAACAACTCTCACCCATATAAACCCAAGGCCCATTAGCCTTAAGTACCTCTCAACCCAAATGGACCCAAGGCCCATCAGCCTCAAACACCTCTCACTCAAATGGAACCAAGGCCCATTAGCCTCAAATACCTCTCAACCCAAATGGACCTAAGGCCTATCAACCTCAAATGCCTCTCAATCCAAATGGGCCCAAGGCCCATTAGCCTCAAAGACCTCTAAACCCAAATGGACCCAAGGCCCATCAGCCTCAAACACCTCTCACTCTAAATGGACCCAAGGCCCATTAGTCTTAAGCACCAAGATCTCACTAAGCCCAAATGCAATTGGCCCCAAGATCTCTCCAAAGCCCAAAACCCATTTGGCACCAATATCTCTCCAAAGCCGAAAACCATTTGGCACCAATATCTCTCGTAAGCCCAATCCAGTTGGCACCATTATCTTTTCCAAAGCCCAAATCCAGTTGGCACAAAGATCTCTCTAAAGCCCAAACCCAGTTGGCACAAAGATCCCTCCAAAGCCCAATCCAGTTGGCACCATTATCTCTTCCAAAGTCCAAATCCAATTGGCACAAAGATCTCTCCAAAGCCCAAACCTAGTTGGCACCAAGATCACTTCAAAGCCCAAAACCCATTTGGCAACAAGATCTCTCACAAAGCCTAAACCCAATTGGCCCTAAGATCTCACCAAGCCCAAACTCAGTTGGCCCCAAGATCTCACAAAGCCTAAACCTAGTTGGCACCATGATATCTCCAAGCCCAATTGCCTTTGGACCTTTGTGCTTTAGAGTAAAGCCCAAAATCATAAAATCCAAATAACTTTGTCCCACCTTACTTTAGGAATCAATTTCCTAAAATTTTGCAATGCATAACTTTTCCATAAAAAACCTAGAACAGAGTTAGGTGTTCTTTTCCCTATAAGCCTAGAATAGAGTTAGGTCTTCCTTTTCCTAAAACCTAGAACAAAGTTAGGTGTTCTTTTCCCTATAACCCTAGAACAGAGTTAGGTCTTCCTTTTCCTAAAACCTAGAATAGAGTTAGGTGTCCTTTTCCTCATAAACCTAGAACAGAGTTAGGTGTCCTTTTCCTTATAAACCTAGAACAGAGTTAGGTGTCCTTTTCCTCATAAACCTAGAACAGGGTTAGGTGTCATTTTCCTCATAAACCTAGAACAGAGTTAGGTATCTTTTAAACCTAGAACAAAGTTAAGTATCCTTTTCTTTATAAACCTAGAATAGAGTTAGCTTTTCCTTTTCCTAAAAACCTAGAACGGAGTCAGGTTTTCCTTTTCCTTATAAGCCTAGAACAGAGTTAGCTTTTCCTTTTCCTAAAACCTAGAACAGAGTTAGGTGTTTTTTTCCCCATAAGCCTCAAATAGAGTTAGGTATTCCTTTTCCCTAAAGCTTAGAACAGACTTAGGTTTTCCTTTTCCCTACAAGCCTGGAACAGAGTTAGGTATTCCTTTTTCCTAAAACCTAGAATAGAGTTAGGTATTCCTTTTCCCTAAGGCCTACAACAGAGTTAGGTTTTCCTTTCCCTATAAACCTATAACAGAGTTAGGTTTTCCTTTCTCCTAAAAACCTATAATAGAGTTAGGTTTTTTTTTTTCCTTCTATGCACTAATCCATTTCCTTATCTTTAAAAGGTACCGATGGCCAATCTAACCAATATGGATGCCATAGGCACACTTCTCACCACCCTCATTAAAAGGCAAGAGGAGAATTTTGAAGCCATACTTAATTCCACCCTTAGTGCTCAATAAGCTGACTTTTCCAAATCCCTAACCGCTCAACATATCAACTTCAACAATGCACTGGCCTATGTGACTAAAGCCTTGAATTCCCAGATTGATAACATAAAATCCATTAATCAGACTAGGCCTAAACCAGCTGATCCAAGCTCTTTAAATACACCTCAAGTTAACCTGACCAACACCAACCCATCCTTTTCCTTGAATCCTTTTCAAGGTAAGGAAACCTTCACCCATTCACCCATGGAAAAGTCTATGAAGTGTAATACTATTATGTTAGAACAGGGCCACATAATGGAGAAAAGATACAAGCAGAATAATACCTTCACTTTCATTACCTCTACCAAACAGAAGAGTCAGTCTCTGAAAAGGAAATTCAAGGATTTGGGTATGCCCTTGAGCTTCATTTACAAAAAGGCTTTGGAATCTAAACTGGTCACACCTTTAGAATTAAAGGCACCTCCTAGCCCTTTGCCTAAAAGCTGGAATATGAATGAGTATTGTGATTATCATCAAAGTGTTGGGCATAAAACAAATGTGTGCAAGAACTTAAGACACAGAATCCAAGATCTCATTGACATTGGAGATATCCTTCCCTCTAGTTTGATACCTAACGCCCCTATTTACCTTCGAACCGTCATCAATCCCTTCAAGTCTGAAGATTTAGATTATGAGGAAAGTAAGTGGAAATAGACCCTACCTCATCAACCAACCAAAGCCCAAATTAATATAGTTTATGGAGAAATTCAAGCCCAGTTAATCTGACTTGTCTGAGATTGAATTCAAATCAGAGTCTGAGTCCAAGTTGAGTCATGAGTCAAGTCAGAGTCTAAATCTGAGCCATAGTTAGAGTTTTTTTTTAGTCGCGTTTCTTCTCATTTCCTTTTTTCGAGTCTGTAATCGACCTTTTTAGTCTTTCTTACAATTTTGATGTAACCATGGATGATGGTACTCCTTTTCATAATAAAAGTTTGAATTCTTTTTATATCTTCCTTTTCATTTTAATTGTTTTATCCAATTTGAAAAAAAAAATGATAAAAAAAAAGAAAGAAACAAAAAGGTAAAAAAAGAAAAGAAAAAAAGAATCAATTAACTTTGGCACAGATAATGAACTAAAAATTGCATACATGGCATCATCATTTTGTGAGGCTTCTTTATTCAAAATAGTTCAGGAATTCTTAGATGGCTTTGTCTAAGGACTCGAGCATATGACGAGTATTGAATCTAACCCTAGAAGATATAAAGCCTGTAAAGGAGAACTTGTGAAGGTTAAAGGCAAAATGGTCTCCCAAGAAGTTGCCAAGTTATTAAAGAACGGTTTCATTGAACCTGTCACTTACCCTTTATGGCTAGCCCACATAGTGCCTATGCCCAAGAAGGATGGGAAAGTAAGAATGTGTGTGGATTACAGGGATCTGAACAAAGCCTATCCAAAAGATGATTTTTCTTTATCTCATATAGACTTATTGGATCGCATGGCCGAATCTGAGATAGTCTCCTTGACTGATTTATATGCCGGTATAATCAAATACAAGTCTATCCATCTGACAAGGAAAAAACAACCTTTGTGATAGAATGGGGCACCTACTGCTACAAGGTCATTCCTTTTGGTTTAAAGAATGCTGGGGCAACATACCAGAGAATGGCTACAACTATCTCTCATGACATGATTCATAAGGAAATGGAAGTATACGTTGATGACATGGTTATCAAGTCCAAAACAGCAGAAGGACACATAGATGCATTAAGGCATTTCTTCCTTAGATTGAGATAGTACAATTTAACGTTGAATCCGACAAAGTATGTTTTTGGTGCATCCTCAGGTTTGTTCTTGGGCCATATGGTGAGTAAAGAAGTGGATAGAAGTAGACCCATCCAAATCAAGAGCCATTTTGAAGATGCCAGCTCCAAAAATAGAGAAAGATATTAAGGGATTTTTAGGGCATTTGCAGTACATCAGTCTATTTATTTCTCAACTGGCTAACGTTTGTGGACCCATCTTTAAGTTAAAGAAAGGATCTCCTAAGGAATGGAATGATGAATGTTGGTAGGCTTTAGAAAAGATCAAGCAGTACTTGCTAATTCCTCCTGTCTTGCAACCGCTTAAGCCTGGTAAACCTTTGCTGTTATACCTTTCTGTTACTCAAGAAGCCATGAGAGTAATGCTTGCACAGAATGCTGAAAATTCTTATAAAGAGAATGCCATCTATCATTTTAATAAGCAAACTCTAGCTCATACTTAAGTACAACCAAATAAAGCAATTGTGCCTCGCTTTAGTTTGGGCATGCCATATGCTTCAACATTACTTAAGTTCTTTTATTACTTATGCAGACAAGATCCTCTTGAAATTATTTATGGAGAGGTTAGTTCTTGATAGCAAAATAACATGTTAAATGGAAGACTTGGTGACATTTGATCTAAAGTATGTCTCAAGAAAGACATTTCAACAAGAGAGTAACTATCCGAGGGTTGAAAGAAGACAACTTGGTATTAAAAGGAAATCAAAGCTCTTGTTCAAGAGCTAAGAGGAAAATTTGAGCCTAATTGGGCTGGCTTTTATGTGTCAAAGAAGATCCTATCTGGCGGAGGTATTCTACTTATGGATTAGATGGGAATGAATGTTCAAACCATTGTAATCAGATGATGCATTGTATGAACAGAACTACGAGGACCTGATTCTCCCAAAAGAAAATTTTGATGTGTAAAAAAAAATGCAAATGGAGTCCAAAGCATAATAAAATTATCATTTTCTGTGCCTAGACTAATTGGTTCATGCTCACTAAGTTGAAAATCTGAATAAGATGGCTTAGGCAAAAATTAGAGTAGCTCAGCGAGTTGAAAACCCGGAAGGGTAGCTCGGGCAAAAATTAGAGCAGAAAAAAAAGGAGAAAGAAAAGCAAAAAATAAAAAATAAAAAATCATAATTTTTCTGAGTCAATCATCATAGCAAAAGTTCCTAACAAGTCCTCACCAGAGTCATTTCAGTATCTTAGTGTCAAAAGATTGTCATGTTAATCCGTCACGTTTCTTAACTAATTGGCTAAGTTGTCTTTGTCCCACAGGGTATGTCCTTTTGTGTCAATCATCACATCTCTTAGTCAAAGCAGTTAAATGACTAAACTAACCTAATCCCTCTTCAGGGACATGTTCTCTCAAGTCAACATCTAGTCACTGTGGCTAAGACCATCATCAAAGGATAAGTAATCCAAAGTCATCATTCCTTGAGTCGATTGTCAAAATCATCAAATCAAAAAGTCTTTTTCTTTCATGATGAATGACTTTTCTTTCAAGTCATTTGACTCATGTGTTAGTTCCAAAGAAACGAATAGACAAAGTATCAGTCAAGTCGTCGACCCATATGTCAGTCCTACTTGTCCAAACAGATAAAGTGTCGGCCCTAAGAATCTTTTCAATCTCAAACAGTAGGAATAGCTATGCTTGTTTTTCCCATAAGTCAAACTCATAAAACCTCCCATTTCCCAAAAGCAAGTCCAAGCTCAAAGGGCAAAGCAGAAAGTATTCAATGGTTTGAGCAAAAAGGGTTTAGATTCCTCTAATCTTTATCAATGAAACCAAAGTCAAAATTCTCAAGTGATCTTTAGATCATCTGAATATCCAAGCTCTCATTACCAAATTTAAAACCTATTGCCTTTTTGAAGTTGGGTCAAGTATGGAATTAAAAGTGGATCACGAATCAAGGTCCATACGCCGAAGCAGCCTAGTTATCTTTTTGAAGGTCTGAACCCATCTGAAAAAGCCTCTAGTCTGAGACAAAGCCAACCACAAATTCATCTTCCATAAACCTTATTGAACAAATTCATCTTTGGCAAGAACTAAGCAGACAAACTCTCAAAGCCAATCCTTCAGTCTAAATTAAAACCAATCCACATAGCCTTCCATTAAGTGTCCAAAATCAAACCGACATGACCAACTCACATAGTTGACCTTTAGGAGTCCAAAACCATTCAGACAAGGCATACCCGACCTCAGCCTTTTAAGTTAATCTTTGAACCAATACTGAGTATGGAATCATCCTCAATTTAATATACTCAGTCAAAATTGAATGCAGCTTCAAAACCTCACCACTCTATGGTCACTACCTAACAAATTGCCAACTCCCTCTCAAACTTTAATGACCACCAAAGTGATCTAAGTCATCATTCCTCAGCAGCGGACCATCTCTTCGAATCACTGTCCCTAAAATCGGGCCATCTCCACAAGAACCTAAGTGCAACCCTTAGTCCAAACCCTATTCAAACCCATGATCCAAGATCAACCATAGTCTCAACCTTTGATCCAATATCAAGTCCTAAACTTACCCTTTGATCCAAGATCAAACCATATTCAAATCCATGATATCAAATCAGCCAAAATCTCACCATTTGATCAAACCTGATGCAACCTTTGATCCAAGATCAACACTCTTAATCTCACCCTCAAAGACCAATAAAATGACCAAGTCACCCTTTTCGACAAGTTATTTTCCTTCAAAAAGTGGGCATCCCGCTAAAATTTCAATCATCAATCTGACATTTCTCATAAATTATCACCTTACAATGCATATCGGCCTTTCACTGGTTCAAAGTATTAGATTTGTCAAAACATGCATTAGAAATAGGATGAAGATACAAATTCAGAGTCTTAATTAGTGTCAATAAAAGCTCATTGAACTCTTCAAGGGTAATTGCATTTTCCAAACTAGAACCGAATTAGGTTTGCTCTTTAAAAAAAAAAAATTGATTGCCTAAAGAGCTTAGGTTTTCACTTCTAGCCTAGCATAGAGTTAGGACATTGCATACCATTAAATTCTTTCCGATTTAGGGAATCCTAAATTGCATTATTTCCTCAGACTTTGGAAAATCTCTTAAGCCATGCATCATTTCCTTCAACTCAAAGGTTCATAAGTCATATATCATTAAAATCTCACTCATTTAATTTTGAACTTGAAAAGAAAAAATCATTTTAAGCCCAAGTAGCCCTTGGAAAAACAAAAATCATTTTAAGCCCAAATAGCCCTTGGCAAGCTAAAAATCATTTTAAGTCCAAGTAGCCTTTGGCAAACCAAAAATCATTTTAAGCCCAAGAAGCCCTTGGCAAACCAAAAATCATTTTAAGCCTAAGTAGCCCTTGGCAAAGCAAAAATCATTTTAAGCCCAAATAGCCCTTAACAAAGCAAAAATCAATTTAAGCCCAAGCAGCGCTTGGCAAACCAAAAATCATTTTAAGCCCAAGCAGCCCTTGGCAAACCAATAATCATTTTAAGCCTAAGTAGCCCTTGGCAAGCAAAAAATCTTTTTAAGCCCAAGTAGCCCTTGGCAAACCAAAAATCATTTTAAGCCCAAGTAGCCCTTGGCAAACCAAAAATCATTTTAAGCCCAAGCAGCCCTTGGCAAAATCAAAATCCATTTTTCATCCAATTTCATTCTGAAAGATGTTTGAAAATCAAAATCCATTTTTCACCCAATTTCATTCTGAAAGATGTTTGAAATCAAGATCTATTTTTCATCCAATTTCATTCTGAAAGATGTTTAAAATCAAAATCCATTTTCCATCCGATTTTATTCTGAAAGATGTCTGAAATCAAAAATCTATTTTCCATCTAACTTCACCCTGAAAGATTCTCGAAGCCAAAACTCTTGAACATTCATCCTATGTGCTTAGCACAATACCAATATCATCTTTAGCACAACATTCTTATCACCCTAGTAGAGAGTTAGGATCCCTCATTCTGATACCTATAGCAGAGTTAGGCCTCTCCTTTTCTAAAGTCAACCATCTTAGGTCATCTTTGGGTTTCACATCTTAAACCTAGCATAATTCAAGAATAACCATCCTAAGGATAGCTTTAGGATCTTTTTAGACCAACCTAAGGGTAGCTTTAGGATCTTTTTAGACCATCCTAAGGGTAGTTTTAGGATCTTTTCAGACCATCTTAAGGGTAGATTTAGGATCTTTTCAAACCATCCTAAAGGTAGCTTTAGGAACTTTTTAGACCATCTTAAAGGTAGCTTTAGGATCTCATCAACCTTTTCTAAGGGTATCCTTATAAGCTTTTTAGACCATCCTAAGGGTAGCTTTAGGATCTCATCAACCTTTCCTAAGGGTATCCTTATAAACTTTTTAGACCATCCTAAGGGTAGCTTTAGGAACTTTGCAGACCATCCTAAGGGTAGCTTTAGGATCTCATCAAACTTTTCTAAAGGTAGCCTTAGAAGCTTTTCAGACCATCCTAACGGTAGCTTTAGGAGCTTTTCATACCATCTTAAAGGTAGCTTTAGGATATTTTTTTCGTCCTTTTTATGGGCAGCCTTAAGAGCACCTCTTCGTACACTTCCTAGGATAGCCTTAAGATATATTTACCTTATCATGGTAGCCTGTGTCCACTATCATCGTGATTACTTTTCTAGAAAAGCAACCATGCTGAGCATTCCATTGTTCCAAACAGACAGAAACAACCCAGTTCACCTACATCACATCTGTCATTCAAAATGGATAGCCATGATAGGGGCAACTGTGAACGCTCATTTTTTACACCCCTCGGACTCGTGCCAACCCGAACTACACTCATCAAAACCAAACCTGCACTCAGATGGACTCAGAACGGCTTCAGAATGAAGTCGAGGCACAGGTGCCGCTCTCCAGGCATGGCATTGCCGCACCGCCACCCCTCTCTGGCGGCAATGCTATGCCCAAGGGTAGCAGCATGGCTCTTTGCCACTGCTGCTGCCCTCCTTCAGACCCTGTGCCGCCAAGGCCCCCCGGCGATGCCGCCACCCCCTTTAGGTGATAATAGTTCCTCTTGCCAGCGGCAGCTCATTCTAAACTTGTTTTCTTCCGAATCCCACATTGGAAAATCATAGGATTCGACCCCCCCAAGCTCCTATTATAAATAGAGAGCCTCCCCCTACCTTCCAAAGGACACAAGAAGACATAAAAAGCAACAAAAGACAAGAAGAAGAAGACAATAAATCATTTACCTTAAATTTTCACTATTTGATTTCGTCTTTTTCTTATCCAAGTCATATTTTCTTTTTTTCAGTTCTCTTTGAATTTTAAAGAGTTGCTACTAGGGGAGTATTGAGCCTCAAAGTTATATTTTTTCTAAGCAAGGTCCCTCTGTCAGTTTGTTTTCTTAAAAGATAAGAAGGCATTTCAACCTATTTCCTCGGGCATCATCTGATCCAAGCTGGAACTCTGATCTAGAAAAGCACTCCGTCCACCAACATCCCTAAAAGCTAGGGCAAAGGTATCATCTCCTAACTCATCTTCTTTACTTTGGTAAAGCATCAAAATAAAGAATCAAAACATGATAAATTGGGCATAAAATCAACCCTCCTCTGCGAGAAGGAAGAACTGCGTGGGTTTTGATTCCCATTCAACGGGATACTCAGGCAAGCTGTATAAAAGCTTCAAATCCAAAAAAGACAAAAACCATCTATTTTTATTTGATTATTTGCTTTATTTTATTTGTTGAATGTATTCTTTGGGGAATGTGTGATCAACCTAGAACCCATAAGGGCTAGAGTTGATATACTTTATTTTAGGATTTTTGAGGTGCAAGAACTTACTTTTATTGCTTTCTTTTGATTGTTTTACTTGATTGCTTATATTACAATTGTTCATCCATTTATTTACTTGCTCATGCATCTTATATGTCATTCTTTAATTGCTCATGAAAATCATTTTAAGTCAAGGTTAAAATTAAAAGCCAAGTTCAACCAAAAATGTAACACCTTAGCCTAAACCCTGATAGGGACCTTTAGGGAAATTATTTTCCTTTCTTTATGATGTGTTAATATTATATGTGAATGCATGGAATATATATATATATGCATGTTATATGACCTATTTTTAGGCTTAGAATTGGTTTGAAGCCAGTTAGGACCCAATCGGGTAAGTTTAGAATTTTTGGTAATTAGAGGACTAAATTGTAATTTTTTTCGAGGTTTTATAAATTTATCAGTATATTTGAGTAAAGGAAAGAATAAAAGTGAATGTAATTTGTCTTAAATTATTTATTTGGGAATTGTATGGAAAAATGTACCCGGTTGGAGACAATTTTGGAAAAACAGCTCAACGGGGGAGTTTGAGGGGTTTCGGAGTAAATTAAGGACCTTATTGTAATTTTACTATGAATATGGGATTATAAGGTGTGTATGATTCTATTATAATAGTTTAGGCTTGATTAAATCTAGCCGTTGGATTAAATGATGAAAAATCAGACG